>JAODLM010000087.1:40000-124264 GCA_036937905.1 Salvia rosmarinus
TGGAGATTAGTTTTGTTTTGATCTCCATTTTTGCTGAGAAAGAATGTTGATGGAGTTGGTTTTGTTTCTGTCTTTGAAAATGGTGTTCCTAGTGTGTAGATCACACACTTATATAGTCGTATCGCAAGCTCGTTAAAATTTGAGTTGCGGTCTCACATACGACTAAAAAAGTTATAAGTTTGAATTCGATCGTAATAAAATCTATTAGGTGTATGTATACGAGGCGGTACTGTGCGTGAGCATAACAAAATTCGATAGAGTTAATTTGCTTTATCATGAGTTAATTTTATTATTTGATTAAGATTTTTAAAAAATTGCCTCATTATATATGAGGTTTAAATAAGAACTATTTTTAAACCTGAGAACTAAGAACCACGAAAATTCACAATAAACAAAATAAATTCGCTATGATATTTAATATATGCGTTGGAAAATTATTGAATCCAAAAATTCAGAATTTCACTCAGGTTCGAATCACATGAGATGCGAAGATTTCATTTTTTTGTATTCAATAATTTTTTCAACGGATTCATCAACTTTCACTCCAAATTCATCATTCTTTGGTTCTCACATTTGCATGATAAAAAGATTCTCACATTGACCCTCTTATATATATAGATACTCCTCTTTTGATAATAGCTAGTTTCTTTATTAAGCTTTCGATGAGATGGAGTTTCAATATGGTAGTAAAATTCGGACCATGTAAAAATAAATTAATCGGCAAGAAATATTTCTTATTATATCCATGAATTCTTCATCAATTAATGATTATGAATGACCGAGTTTTTTCAATCTTTTCGAACCTGATTTCGTGGAAGTACAAATATATAGCTTATTGAACTTTCACGTAATACAGAAAAAAATTCTGTAAATGTTTGGTTGTATCTAGCTACATATAATTACAAAAGAAAAGACGACAAATAAATATAAAAAAATTCGATCCGTGTCTGTATCTGCGTGATTTATTCTCCTTATAAATGTTCATTTCGGACACGAAAATGTCAACTCATTTGCCTGCACTCTGGAAGTTTGCCCCTTGTTCAAGTCACACCAAACTAATATTTTAACAATAACCAAATCACCATATATTTCTATTGCATCTAATGTTTGATTATTGTCACATTGTTTGTGATGTGCATTAAATTTTACATTATTGTATCAGATGACATCGTAGACGTACCCACATATAATGCGAAATTTGTGAAAATTAAATTTGTAATATGAAAGATTGATGAATTACATTTCATCCGTCCGTGTTTTATGGGTATCGCTAGCAAAAGTAGTGGGCAGGCGTGGCACGGAGCCTGTCGGGCTTTAACAATTTTTGAGTCGAGTCGGGCTCACCTGAATTTTTCCGACCTAAAAATATGAAACCCAAATCAGTTGTGGGTGGGCGGATTTTTTAGATCATTTTTTTAATATATAAAATTAATATTATTAATTATAAAAAATAAATAATTATATAAAATATAATTAATATTATTAAATAATTATAGATATATTTATTAAATAATATTATAAATATGTTTATTTAATAGAATACCGAAAGGGCTTTTTTAGCCCGAAACCCTAGGTTTTTTGGCCCGAAGCCCAGTAGGCTCGGGATTTTTTCAGTGGTCTTTCTAGGCCCAATTGTTTTGGGTCGTTAATTTTAAGCCCAATCCAACCTAAAACCGGGTACCCCGGACAGTTTGACGGGCCAGCTCATTTTTTCGACTATAGTTATGGGTATGATGATATATATATATATATATATATATATATATATATATATATATATATATATATATATATATATATGTGGTTATAGGACAACTCTTTCTAATATAAGAACTAAGAACTTATCTTCACCATTGATTTCATATAATCTAATAGATCATATTTAATTCATGCTTTAAAACAAGTTTGACTATTTTTAATACTATTTTTATGGTTTTAAACGTGTTAGGGGCATGAAGGTCAATCTAAAGATTCTTTTATCCCTAATTTTTGCCCATGTGCAATTCACATTCTCTCTATGAAATTAATAATTGTTTATACGATAATAATAGTTGTGCATATGATTGTAAGTAATTATGTGAAATAAAACAATAACTAAAAACCAAACTTACATAATTGAGAATCCTTATCTGAATAATAATTAACGTAAAAATAATTTTTTTACTTTAAAATAAAGATCATAAATAATATATATATATAGGTTGGTTATAGGGAGAACTCCCTCTAATATAAGGAATAAGAACTTATCTTCACCATTGATTTCATCTAATCTAATAGATCATATTTAATTCATGTTTTAAAACAAGTTTGACTATTTTTTATACTATTTTTATGATTTTAAACGTGTTAGGGGCATAAAGGTCAATCTAAAGATTTATCCCTAATTTTTTACGCAATCCCTGATTTTTCGCCCATATGAAATTCACATTCTCTCTATGGAATTAATATTTGTGTATACGATAGTAATAGTTGTGCATATGATTGTAAGTAGTTATGTGAAATAAAACAGTAACTAAAAATCAAACTTACATAATTGAGAATCCTTATCTGAATAATAATTAACGTAAAATAAATTTTTTACTTTAAAATAAAGATCATAAATAAGAATTTCGCACCGAAAATCTCACAATTAGTGGGTGGAAAAAAATAATAATATACAACTATGATTATTTTCGTGATTCGACTAATATGCATAATTAGATAGTAGTTGTGCATTGAACACAAGGCAGACTCGTATATCATCCATTATGTGGATGAATTGTATTCCGTTAGCATATTCGTGAACATTGCACAACGATCATAGAATAATGCATAAAACAACATTTAATATATTAGGAGTTACAATACAATATAGATGCGGTAATGGTCATTGTGTGCATAAATCATGATATAAATTGCGTAAATATATTTTAAAATATGCAGATCGATCTCGTGCACAATAAACATTTAAATTGCGCATAAGATATATAATAAATGCATAAACCAAACTAAATGAAAAACAAAATTTTACTATGAAATTCTCATTAAAAATCTACTATGCAATTTGAACATTTCAATAAACGAAAATATGTAATATACTTTCATACAGACCATAAAATTAGAACTAGATGAAGATAATAAATATTTGCAACTAATCACCTATCATAAATAATTATAAGAATGCCCTAATTTAAGGAATAATTCGGTTACACTAAAAAGCAAAAATACAATAATAACCTTATTAATAAAATCTGTAAAAAATATCCTAAAATAACATTAAATCTAAACTGTCGGATATACCTAGATCTACGTTTAGGATTAGTTCTCATTTCTCAAAATACTTGTAGTTCTCATTTGATCCATATATATATATATATATATATATATATATATATATAGAGAGAGAGAGAGAGAGTAGTTATCGAGTGAAAACTCCTTATACTGTAAACATGAATACAAAGATCAACCTTAATAAATTAATATTGACACTTTAGATTCAATACACAAATTATGACACAGATGCACAAATACACAATTACATACAGGAATGTGCATATAACTAATTCAGATACACACTTAAAAATAACTTAATCTAACGGATATATATATATATATATATATATATATAAGATGGGTTACTATAAAAACCTTTATTATACTACAAACATAAGAACAATATATTATTCATAAAAGTAATTGTACGAAAATTAATAAAAAATCACTCCTAGTAGCATTCGAACCCAAGTGGTGCACAATGCACTCATCCAAGAAAGTGATGCATCACCGTAGATTTTCACGATATAATGGTTGAAAATGGTTCTTACGTTCTCACTTTAAATAAGGTTTTTATTTGAACCTTCTTATATATATATATATATTAGTGAGGTTCAAATAAGAACTATTTTTAATGTAAAAACTAAGAACCATGAAAATACGGACCATGTAAAAATAAATTAATCGGAGATATCTTAATACAAGACCAAGAAATATTTCTTATTATATCCATGGATTGTCGTGGATTTGTTCACTAAAAATTTCTACATGGACATGGTCATTCAAAATATATAGATAAATGTAAAATATGAGAAGCTGGAAAGGGTCAGCAAGGCTTGAATTAACGGTGTGAATACATGGCCGTTTGCGTTATAATACATATGCATATATGATTGTCGTATTTTGCAAGTGGTTCGTCTCCTTATAATACGACGGACTTTGATAAAATGTCAAACTGGAAAAGTATTAATAGATTGGAAGACGATGGCAGACTTTGAATTCCCACTACCTGTATGTAGCTGCAAATGACATAGATTAAGTTACATCTCAAGCACTGTTTCCAGCTTTACAGCTAGCTTGATCTTTATCTCTAAATTAAGAACAATCAGCAATGGATAAATATTTGGTTCTATGCAATTGATTTGATTTAATTTGAAGTACCGCACAAAACCACTACTAGCTCACTCTCGAGGGATAGTAGTGTTTTGAAATTTTTATTTGATTTGGAGGGTGAAGATAGATTTTGTTTTTTTAGAAGAAAAAAGGGACAAGTTAATGAAATTATTTTTCTTAAAAAATCATTTTGAATACTTGATACAATACATCAATCTCGGATATATTTTCATTAATATATATAGTATTTGGTTTCACCTCGGAACAGTAGCTAATTTTTTTTTAATAATATATAGTACGATTTAATTGATCGACTGATGATCAAAATTTTAGTGACCGAAACATTATGAAAATTGCTAAACAGATAAGGACATGCCAAGTATATCATGAAACAATAAATTAACTTTAGAGTAATACAGTAATATTCAATTTAAAATTTTAGTTGAAGATGATTGTGGAAATTTGAAACCATGATCTAGACATGTGAAATGTAATTTATATACATAATAGGTTTGCCGAACAACTAATTTTGATTTATAATAAATATAAATAAATGAATATAAAATTTGCATCCATTTTTTCGGTTATTTAATTACACTTTTGTTTTTCGGTAGAGTGCGGTGTTTCCATTACGTATTCAATTTGCAATTTGACTCGTTTAGTGGGGTCGCAATGGTGCTTGCATGTCAAAATAATTTGGAAAACAAAGAAAATAATAGACTTTCGTTATCATATGCTAAGAACTTTTTCGTTTTTGATATTATATATAAAATGAATTAAATCTGATATATTTTAATGTACAGTAATTTATATTTCAAATTCAGCTCAAAAGCCGGCATATTACAGAGCTCAGTCGTACTAGATGAATAAGATTATTATTTTTTTTTTAAAATCAAAACAAACGAGAAATTTGCACATTGTTCCGATCTAGTTGTTCTTTAAGGGGTGTTTGGTGTTTTATTTTAGATTTTATATGTTTCCAAGTCTTTATAAGATGTTACAAGAATTATAAAAGATAATGTCTCAAGTGCTTATAAGTTGTTAAAGTGTTTGGATAATTGTTCTTATAAGATAGAGAAAGAATCGTGAGTTAGAAAGAGAAAATCATAATTAGAGTGATAAAATTGACGAGATGTGAAGTTGATAGTGTATATGTAGAAAATAACGAACTATAATAAGGTTATTTTGGTAAATTCATGGTTGCTTATAAATTTATGAAAAAATAAGTTATGATTGACCAACTTATTTTTAGAGGAGCTTATAAGCTGTTGAAGCTTATTTTCACAGCTTCTAAGCTGTTTAGGAACTTATTTTGCCAAACACATTGCAACAACTTATAAGTTCCTAAACAGCTTATAAGTTGTTTTAAAGATCTTATAAGCTCAGCCAAACACCCTCTAAGTCGCTCGTAAATTGTACGAGGTCCTTATAGAGCGATAAGGTCGACCCAAGTCGTATATCTCAAGGAAGGATTAACATGGCTATGGTTTAATGTCATGCACAAAAACAAAAAATAAAAACTAATGTCCTAAAATAATGGGGGCGGTCACAGAACGGACGAAAGCAGGAAAGAAAAGAAAGCAGGAAAATTATGCACTTGGACAACAAAGGGAATTGGCAGATACACGAAATTGGAGACGGTGTTCTAGGGTTCAAATTCTATCATCGCTATCAATTAGCCAATGACCATGCACAGTGCAGTAACTATCCACGCTCTCTCACCTGGCATTCAACATAAACTAGTCTCGATCTATCTATCTATTCAACAACAAACTAGCATTTCAATCAACAACAAACTAGCATTTCACCTATCCACATATATTGTCATCAACTCTCGAAGGATAATCAACATAAACCATTCATTGAACAAAATTCAATCTATACTATTCATTCAAAAATCATGAAATAATCAATTTATATGGTCATCACAACAATCACGATTCAAGACAAGAACAATCCATTTATTTCATTGTTAATTCAAGTGCAAGAATTAAACGGAAAAACTTACAAACCATTCAGAAAAATTAGTCATTCAAAAAAAAGAAAATAAAGAAAATAAAGAAAATCGCGTGAATGAGGAATGCCTTTTGAAAAGCGACTGCTCTCTTATTTAAATAAACCCTCAAAAAAGCCCATAAAAACGCAAAAAACGGCACAAAAACCCGTCCAGTGCTGGATGGGATGAAGCTGGCACTGGGCATAGCTCTCTGGACGGAATCGAGAGACCACCCCAGCGCCAGACGGGTGTGGAGCGCCGGACGCGCGAGGACATGTGCTGGGGTGGAGGGTACGTTGGGAAGACAGCGCCAGACGGAGGCAAAGCACACGCAGAGGCTGTGCGTTGGAGGGATGCACGCGAGCGCTGGATGGGGTCGAGCGCCAGATGGGCGCTGGATGAGGTGCAAGGCACGCGGACGATGGTCGAGGAACTGGAGGCGTGCGCAGCGTTAGACGGCAGTTGGGCGCTCGCGGAGTGCGGGCGTTAGAGGGTTGAGCGTGTGGACAATGGCAGAGCTCGAGCGCGGGACGAGGTGGAGCGTCGGACGGGGTCGAGCATCGGACGGGCACTGGACGTGCGTTGGAGTTGGGCGAGCACTGTGCGTGTAGCGTGCGATGGGACGGAGCGCTGACGGGCATGATGCTGGAGGGAGGCACTATGGCGCTGATCGTGCCGGACGGCTGGAGTGGAGGTGTGACATGCTAAAGGTCGCGCGAGGGTATGCGAGGCAAGGTGGAGCGCACGCGCATACCTGTGTGTGGCTTTGATGATTCACTTAGTTCTCCCTCGTCCGAAATTCAATCCGTTTGCGTCTACGGACTTCTATCGAGATGCTCTTCAATATACCTCAATTCTTGGTAGGTCCATTTCGTCTATTTAACGCCGTTTTCTATAAAACTTTGAAACAAACTAAAAATGTCTGAATCAATAAATACTAATCAAAACAACGATAGAAATAAAACAAACCACGAGAAACGACATGAATAAAAATATGAAGAATAAGCATAAAATCATGGTAAACAACTCCTCCACACTTAAACCTTTGTTTGTCCTCAAGCAAACATTATAACCACGACACGAGAAAAGAAATTGAGACAACATGCATTCGAGTGAATCATACCACGACTTCACGTCTTCCTAGAATTTCTAAATCAATACACTTCTTAATATGGTAATGAATCAACAATTGATCGAGCATGCGGCTTAATCCAAGCAAATCACAAATCTGATCACATGCACTTAATAACCTAATAACTCATATAGACTCATTGCATAAAATATCTCATTTTCAACATAACACACAACTACAAATATCTGGTGTGACGACTCAAAGGGGATTATAAGATAATATTAATTAAGTCAAACCTTCGAGTGATGGCATGCACAAAAACTACGATTACATGAACAACGATATGAATTACACGAACAATGAAGAATAGAATATGAAAGATTCAAATAACGAAAATTTAAGGATTTGACTATTTTTATCATTAAATTATGAGTCGTCTGACTTATTCAATCTAACGGTGGTTATTGGTTCTTAGTTCTTATCTAAAAGATACTTCTCTCTATAATCAACCCCTATTATATAGTTAGGTTCAAATAAGAACCATTTTTAACGTGAGTACTAAAAACCACAAAATTTTATTATGAACAAAATGAATTCGCTATGAAAGTTGATGTATCTAATGAGAAAGCTACTAAATCAAAAATTTGATATTTTTCATCCAGGTTCGAATACCATGAGGGACAAAATTCTATTTTTTTTTATTCAGTAACTTTGTCGACAGATTCATCAACTTTCACAACAAATTCATTATTTTTTGATTCTCATATTCTCATGACAAAAATGGTTCTTACGTTAACTCTTCTATCTATATATATATGAGAAAGTTCAAATAAAAATCTTATTTAAAGTGAGAACGTAAGAACCATTTTCAACCATTAAATCGCGAAAATCTATGATAATGCATCACTTTATTGGATGGGCGCATTGTGCACCACTTGGGTTCGAATCCAATAAGTAGTGAAAATTTAAAAAAAAAAAATTGTTTCGTAATTTTTAGGGATAATGCATTGTTCTTATATTTGTATATATATATATATATATATATATATATATAGATGAATTGATTCATGTACATATAATTCTTAACATACATAAACGAGAACAAATCATATTCATTAAATTTAAAAATCATACGGTTATTTTTAAGTGTGTATATAAATTGATTATATGCAAATTTCTACATATAATTGTATATTGAATTTGAAATATCTATATTGATTTATCAATGGTTGATATTTGTCTTCAATTTTGTACTATAAAAGTGTTCATACGCTAAACATTTTTTTTCTCTCTCTCTCTATAATCGTATATACATGTCATCATAACCCATTACATACAGATGTATGAAATATAATTCGTCAATCTTTCATATTACAAATTTAATTTTCACAAATTTCGCATTATATGTGGGTTCGCATGCGATGTCATCAGATACAATAATGTAAAATTTAATGCACATCACAAGCAATGTGACAATAATCAAACATTAGATTCCATAGAAATATATGATGATTGACGTGGTTTTTTGTGTGGAAGTTCGATGTATGGATAATGATATTTTTTTTAATATAAATGATATTTTTTTCAATATAAATAATATTTTTGAATTATAATATAAAAAATAAATAATATTTTTCTTTAATATGATATTTTTGTTTATCCATGTGGTATGGATGAATGTACATTAGTTTTTGTGAGGATAATTTGGTTACTGTTAAAATTTTAGTTCGGTGTGACTTGAACAAGGGAAACTTCCAGAGAGTAGCTGTCACGCAAATGATTTGACATTTTCGTGTCCGAAATGAACATTTCTTAGGAGAATAAATCACGCAGATACAGATAAGGATCGAAATTTTTTTATTCATTTGTCTTCTTTTCTTTTTTAATTATATATAGCTAGATACAACCAAACATTTACAGAATTTTTCTTTGTTTTTGTATTACGTGAAAGTTCAATAAGCTATATATTTGTACTTCCACGAAATCAAGTTCGAAAATATTGAAAAAACTCGATTGTTCATAATCATTGATGAAGAATTCTTCAAAAAGTTCTGGATTAGTAATTTTGTTAGAAATCGAATGGAATGACCGTATATGTGAGCAATGTACAATAGATATGTAAGTGAATACTCGATAAAATAATAAATTCTTCAATAATAGTTTTTTCACTTAAAAAAACTCAGATTTAACGTCTTTCATATTTTTCAATAATAGTTTTTTTAAATAACTCATATTTAACGACGGAAAGTGTATGGTTTGTTAAGTTCTCAGACGATTAACGACGGATTAATAACGGATTTAATATTTTTTTTCCAAAACAAAAACAATATACCATTAGTCTGTTATTAATATGTTGTTAACTTATTAATATGTTGTTAACTTATTACCATTTTTTAGGATTTCAAATTTTCATCATTAATCAGTCAGTTAAATATTTATTATTATTTTTTATTTTCAGTCTTTGAATAATAATAATAATAATAATAATAATAATAATAATATTATTATTATTATTTAAAATGTCAGATATATTTCGCTAAAGTATATCCAAAATAATTAAAAAATAAAATTAATTTCCAATATACATAAAACACATTTCTCCCGTATTCAGAATTGGAACGATCCCTAAACACTTTTCTCCCTTCGTTCCTCCGCTGCAGTCGCCGCATAGCGCTGTGAGACTCCCTCTCTCTGTGTCGCCTCGTCACGCGCCGCCGCGGCCCAATGCGTCAAGATATATCCCCCTCTCTGTACATCTATCTTTCTATATCTTTCTATATGACACATACATTTTAATTGATCTCCTGTTCCAGATCAAACAATCATAAACTTTAATAAGATAATAATCTTTTGGAGAACCTGAATAAATATATAGGTCTCATCAATTTTATAATTTTATAATTTTTAAATATAACAAACACGAATACCTCATAATAACTTAGTAAATTATAAATCCATCATTGCTCCCCCTCCCCCCTTTTAAAATTTAGATCTGTTTCATCTCTAAGTAAATATTCTAATTGCATCCATAAGTTCTAATGTTGAATTCTCCACCTGCATAAAAGTTGGGAGAGTTATTTTCACTTTCGGTGCTTCCTTTCATGTAACTCGGTTCCGATTAGGTCATTAAGCAGTTGGTTTTGTTAACCGAACTATTCGATTTTGTTAATCAATCAATTTCTTCAAAAGTGGGCGAAACCGAACCGTTCTAAATTTTCGGTTAACCAAAAACCGATCGGTCTGGCGGTTCGGTTTTCGGTTAACCGAAAAACCAAATTAAAATTAATTAATAATAAAAATAAATAAAATAATAATTAAAAACTGAAACTTATTAAAAATAGATAAAATATTTAACAAATAATTAAAATAATTAATAAAGTAATAATTAAAAATTGATTTTTAAAATTTTTAATTAATTAATTAGTAACTAAAATAATAATTAAAAATAAAAAACGGTTTTCGGTTCCGAACCGTTCGATTATTGGTTAACTAATAACCGAATTTTTTTTCAACTCTGGAACCTAAACCGAACCGATAACCGAATTTATCGGTTTCGGTTCGATTCCGGTTCTAACCGAAAACCAAAAACCGTTTAGACACCCCTAGTTCCAGTGGCATCCGGTATTTAATTATATAGTTATAATAATTTGGAGATACATTAATATATTTAATTAGACATATATTGTATTTAAATTTACTATATTGAAATAGTCTGTAAAATTTGTTTGTTGCATATAACTTAATGGAAAACTATAATATACTAAAACAGAAATAAACAGTTTTTAATTAATAAAACATTAATTCATCGTAATAGCAGTTAGTGACTGCTAATGTTATTACCCTTCTCTTTTCTCTTTGATGCAGAGAAGGAATGTAGTGAAGCTTTGAAACCTTCATTCAAATTAGAGATATCAATCGAGCCAATTTATTCGGGTTCGGATCAATTTACTCGAATTGTCAGGTTATTCGGTTTGAATCGTTCGGATTGATATTTTTTCTGGTTAGAAATTTTCAATCATAACTCTAAACTTTTTGGTTTCGGAATAACCCATCAGACTAATCGAGCTAGTATATTTAAAGAAAAAATAACTTAAATATATATATTTTATTAATAATCATATATTTATAATAAATATTTTATATTAAATATTAGTGTAAAAGGATGAGGAAGTGAAATGATAATTCTCTTAACCGAAACGCATTACAAATATTTTATATTAAATATTAGTGTAAAAAGACGAGAAAGTGAAATGATAATTTTCTTAACCGAAACACATTACATTTAGAAATGCCTGGTATAAAAGTCTTTGGCGGGTGATTTAGCTTGTACTTCGAGTGGACAAGTTGGGTACCAAAAAGTCCACTTCTTATAAAAAATGCTTTAAATATATTGACTTTTTTCTAGATTTTATTTGATAATTATGAATCTTTAAACCGGCCACTACAGTTGAGGATTGAACTTTAATTTTCAAACACTTCAAAGCAAGAATTAACCCGGTATTTATAAATTTAATTAAATTCCTAAGATTTCACATCATTTAACAAATCTAATTAAAATTTGATCGAGTTTTCGGCAAATCAATGCTGACTGGACCCAGAATTATGCGATTTAAAAAATTAAAAAATGAATTATTGTCCTTGTCATTGAAACAGTGTCGTTCTGAATCTGAAAATAAAAATCAAAATCAAAATCGAAAAATTGAAAATGTTATCGAAGGATAATTTCTTAGAGAATCAAGAATAAACTTGAGTTCTCTCATCATAATTAATCTCATGGGACACTTGCTGATTAGGGATGTTAAACCAACCCAAACTTGACGGGTTGGTCCAAATAAATTGAAAAATAGATGGTTAGGATCAACTATTTATATGTTGGAATTGTATACTGAAAGAAGAATGGTTGAACTTGTATATAATTTTTCATATTATCATTATTGTAATCTCCTATCAGAATTGTTTACTTGATTGCATATGTATGTCCCTTTATCTCATACAAAAGTTAGATCATATAGTGTGTAGAAGATCACAGAAGTCTGTAATATTGGTTAAGCTTATTGAGATATAAAAATGATCATAGCTGAGACAACTTGAGAACGAGTTATCGGTATAGGCTGTAATATAGATAAGAAGTGACTTGACTTGGTTACTACACCCACTGTTGCCATTGTGCTAGTAGCGCTTCGTCGTAGTGGGAGGATTATTCTACAACCAGAGCGATTTATGTTCGTGGGTGAATCTTCGGATTTTGTCCCAGTAAACGAACAAGCTATAATCGACCTATGGACATACATCGAGGTGATACGAGACATAGATGCATGATCATGATACACTGCTATGGACTTAAAAATTGAGTCCATAATAGCTATGAATGTATACGAGAAAACTCATCTACCAGATGGCAAGGAAGCCATAGGTAGTAAGTTGATATACAAGAGGAAGAGAGATTCTGATGGAGAGGTTTCGACTTTTAAAGCCAAGCTTATGGAGAAGGGTACACTCAAATTAAGGACATCGATTACGATGCTATCTTTTCACCTGTAGCAATGCTCAAGTCCATCAGAATTCTTCTGGCCATAGCAGCTCATCTGAACCTAGAGGTTTGACAAATGGATGTGAAAACCGCTTTCTTAAACGGTTACCTTGAGGAAGGAAGAGACATCTATATGTAACAACAGAAGGTTATTTGGTGAAAGGTGATGAGCATCTTGTAGGAAGCTTAAGAAGTCCATTTTTGGACTCAAGCAAGCTTCCCGATCATGGAACTTACGCTTTGAGGAGGTGATAAATTCTATGGTTTATCCAGTTGCCTAGCGAGAGTTACGTGTATCGTTTAGATGTCAACGGTGACATGATATTTCTTACACTTTACGTAGATAACATTCTTCTACTTGACAATAATGTGAAGCTATTATCAGACGTAAAGAGTTGGTTATCCGATCAGTTTCAGATGAAAGACTTAGGAGATGCAGCGTACATTCTTGGGATCAAGGTTTACCGAGATTGCAAGAGAAAAATGTTGAGCTTATCTCAGGTCTCTTACATTGATACTGTTATTACTCGTTTTAGTATGCAAACCGCCAAGAAGGGATTGCTACCCACACACAAGATGTTCTTTTATCTAAGGAGCAGTCACCAATGACTGCAAATGAGATAGAGAAAAATGAGACAAGTTCCCTACACTTCCGTCGTAGAAAGTATCATGTATGAGATGCTGTGTACGAGGTCCAATATCTGTTACGGTAGGCATAGTAGCAAGTAGTCTAATCTTGGACAAGCTCATTGGACTGCGTTAAAACATATACTCAAGTACCTGAAAATGACTCGAGATTATAGACTAGTTTACCAGACAGACAATCTAATGCCTTTGGGTTATTCAGACTCGAATTTTCAAGCTGACCGTGATGAGAATAAGTCTACCTCAGGCTATGTGTTTACCTTGGGAGGTGGAGTCGTATCTTGACGGAGTGAAAAGCAGCGGTGCATTGCAGACTCCATCATGGAAGCTGAATATGTAGCCGCATCTGAGGCTGGTAAGGAGGCGGTATGGCTCAAGAACTACCTCATGAATCTAGATGTGGTATCTCGTTTGTCCAAGAGTATCATAGTGTACTATATAACTCTGGTGTAGTAGCAAACTTGAAGGAACCACGGACCCATAAGACAATGAAACACATAGAGGGAGAGTATCATGTCATACGAGAAATCGTTCGACGAGGTGACGTGCTTATTGAGAATATGGGTACTGCGGATAACCTAGTTGACCTATTCATGAAGAGTTTGTTGCAAAAAGTCTACGATGAGCATGTTCGAGGACTTGGATTACGTAAGATGGCCCCACTTAGAAAGGAAATTTTTGTATAAGTGGGACAAACAAAGTGATGGTGTTGTTTGTAATAGCTAATAGAGAGACACATTGTATACTAAAGGTTTGCTTTAGTATAAGTGGAAAATTGTTTGATTTGTATATTGAAAGCAGAATGATTGAGCTGTAGGAAAATCTGATTTTAACCATTTCCCGATGATTTTAATTCACCATACATTGATTATATACCTAGTATGCACCTATATAATTAATTGCAAATGTTTTCTCGTGTTCACCTGCGAATTCGTCGGACAAAGAATATGATCAAGACTCGTGCTTTGATCTTCTGGACTGTATCCCGTTAGTCAAAACTCCAATACTGAGTGAGAGCAATCTATGAAGAGTACTGCAAAAATTCATCTTCTTCCTCACATTTGAAAATCTCGACAATCACAATATGCACACTATAATTTTCGAAAATCTCTTAGCATTAGCATCCACTGATTTTCTCTTACCTTATATTTATAATGCAACCTAGATACCTATTAGGATATGATCTCTGCATATCTAATAAATATAATCATATCTTTTCAGATACAGAGGATCAGAACAGAGTCCCAGTGAGACTCTACATGAGGAGGACGAATTTTATGCAGCTCCAAGCCTTGATAGGCCAGCTTAAGGATTAAATGCAAGGAATAAAGATAAGCCTCAAATAAATTAATTATCTTATGTTCAGCCCAGAACATAAATTAATTCATAAATATTTATTCATGCCACTATAGAATAAATGCTGACTTACCCTTTTATTTTCGAAGTTGAGTCGGGCTTGCACTTAAACTTCACGAATCCCCGTATTTAAGATATCGCACGTCCATTAATTATTTATAGCGTTCTAACTGCTTAAAATAATTAATCTCTTTAATTCCTTAAGTAGTACTACTCAGCCTTATTATTGTACTTGAGATAACTCAACCTACAAGGTTTAATACAATAGACATTTTGAGCTCCTTAAGGGGACGTCATCATCCTAAACGGATACGGTGACTCGATACAAGTAACTAGCATGACATACAAGCACTGTCACCATCTAAGATGCGGAGAATATTGAATTATCTCATGTAACCCTCACCCATAACAAGTCAAAGTGATGGTCAACAACTAATGCTCACCTAAAACCTTATCGAGGTTTAGATCAACGTACGGTCACCAAGATTTAGGTTCTTCACGACGATCAGAAAGAAGAACTCATCTCACTATGATCCATCAATACGTCAGATAAGTACCAGTATAGACAAGCAACCAAGTCAAGTAACTTCTTATCTATACTGCAGCCTATATCGACAACTCGTCCTCAAGTTGTCTCAGCTGTGATACATTTTATATCTCATTAAGTTTGACCAATCATACAAACTTCTGTGATCTTCTACACACTGTATGATCTAACTTATATATGAGATAAAGGGACATATATATATAATCACGTAAACAATTTAGATATGATATTGTAATAGTGGTAACATGAATCATAGTATACAAGCTCAATCAAAACTACTCCCAATATACAAATCCAACATGGGCTTATATACAATATTTTCTATTACCACTATTGCAATCTCCTATTTGAATTGTTTACTTGATTGCATACGTATGTCCCTTTATCTCATACAAAAGTTAGATCATACAGTGTGTATAAGATCACAGAAGTCTATATGATTGGTTAAGCTTATTGAGATATAAAAAGGATCACAGTTGAGACAACTTGAGGACGAGTTGTTCAGATAGCTGCAGATAGATAAGAAGTGACTGACGGTTGTTTGTCTATGCTGGTACGTCTTGACGTATTGATGGATCACAGTGAGATGAGTTCTTCTATCTGACCATCGTGAAACACCTAAATCTCGGTGACTTTACGTTGATCTAAATCTCGATTAGGTTTTAGGTGAGTATGAGTTACTGACCATCACTTTGACTTGTTATGAGTGAGGGTTAGATGAGATAACACAAGATTCTCCGTATCTTGGGTGATGGCAGTGCTTGTATGTCATGCTAGTTACCTGTATCGAGTCACTGTATCCGTTTAGGATGATGACGTCCCTTTAAGGAGTTCAAAAGGTTTATTGTACTAAATCCTGCAGGTTGAGTTTAACTCAAATACAAGAATAAGCTTGAGTGGTACTACTTAAGGAATTAAAGAGATTAATTATTTTAAGCAGTCAGAAAGCTATAAATAATTAATGGATGTGCAATATTTTAAATATGGAGATTCGTTAAGTCTAAGTGCAGCCCGACTCAACTTCTGTAATAAAGGGGTAAGTCAGCATTTATTCTCTAGTGGAATGAATAAATGTTTATGAATTAATTTATATTCTGGACTGAGCATAAGATAATTAATTCATTTTAGGCCCATCTTTATTCCTTGTATTTGATCCATGGGTTGGCTCATCAAGGCCTGGTGCTGCTGGAATTTTCACCCCCTATAGTAGAGTCTCATTGGGACTATGTACTGATCTCCAGAATCTAGATAGTTATTATTTGATATTAGTAGATATCAAAAGATAATTATTTTAGATTAGTTTTATTTGTAAAGATATGATTGTATTTATTAGATATGCAGGGATCCTATTTAACTAGGATTCTAAGAATGCATTATAAATACAAGGTGAGAGAAAATCAGTAGGATACTATTCCTAAGTGAGATTTTTGAAAATCTCTAAGTGGAGGAAGAAGGCGAATTTTTACAGTATTCTCCATAGATTGCTTTCACTCAGCATTGGAGTTTTGGCAATCGGGATACAGTCCAGAAGATCAAAGCTGGAGTCTTCCATCGATCTTTTATCCGAGAATTCGCAGGTAAACACGAGAAAACATCAATGTGTTGCAATTAATTACATAAATGCATGCTAGGTATATAATCAATATATGATGAATTAAACATCTAAGATAGATCATCAAGAGATGGTTAAATCAGATTTTCCTACATTATAATCCAAAATCATAATCGAAACATATGATTTCAATTTTGGACCGATCGACATTGGGTTATCGCGAATAGCCAAGTTTTAAGGTCTAAAGATGGGCTTGATGAATTAAAAAAAGAACGATATTTTTTAAAACTCAAAGAATTATATTCTATTTTAGTGGTTTTGCTTTAATTTCATTCACAAAATAATCTTCGACGATGAGCTATAGTTCTCTGAGACTCTTCAAACGTTAACGCACACATAAAAATAAAGATAAAATTCAAAAATAAAAAATATCAACAATCTTAAAACATGAGTATTAAGAAACTTTTCGGTGAATATACCTCAATAATTCTTCAAAACCCTAATTGATCTAGCCACATTTTTTCGACACACATAAATAGGTTGAGAATTTTCAGCTAATTGAAATCGTTTAGCGACTTTCATCAAAAACATTTTTTCATTTTTATTTTAACACTTTGGTAGTAAGTTTATTTTTGTCATATGACTCATATCTTTATATTTTATCTCTATTTGTATTTATTTATTTACTACAATATGGGAACCGATTATCAAGAATATATAAATATATATATAGGAATAGTTTCACATATATAAAATATTTAAAGTACAAACATGAGAACAAATATTATCCATTAAATTTTAATTATGGACGGTTTATGACTTAGATTATTTAAGACCATTTTTATTTCTTATATTATAATAATTTCATTGAAGTAATTTATTAATTTAGTATTATATGAATATCGAATATCATGGGATTTAGTATATTACGTTGATTTGTTTATTTATGTAGAATATATTTAACGTGTTATTTTATTTCTTAAAGTTAGATGCACATAATGTGTCATCGAAATGCACATGAGAAGTGCTAGTGAGGGCCGAGAGCTATAAGGAGATTTGAGCATGAATTTATGATTTATGATATTATATGTGTCCATAGTATTTATCTTGAAATTTTAGAAAATCCATGCCCAATTTCTTCTTAAAACCGAGAGCATATAAAATTTTATGTAAGAGTATGATTTTCTTTTTGAACATGCAATGTCACAATCTTGTTTTATAATGTATTGAGAATGCTTATAGTTTAATTTGAAATTTTTGAAAAACTCATGCTATTTTTTTTATTAATGCCGAAACATATACAAAAATATAAGTGGGTGTATGATTTTATTTTTATACATGCAATGTGATATTATTGATCTATGATGTGTTGAGAGTACATATAAATTAATTGGGAATTTTTAAGAAAACTCTTGCTATTTTTTTCATAATGACCGAGACATATATATATGGTTACATGATGATTGATTTTTTTTTAAAGCATGCAATTACATATAATTGATCTATGATATCATGTGAAACTATAGCCAATTGTTTCGAATTTTAGAAAAATCCTACCTTTTCTTTTGAAATTACCGTGAAGTATGTGATGATATATATTGATGTATGATTTTATTTTATGACATGCAATAGTATATTATTGTTCTAAGATGTGAATTATACACTATATGTTTTAATTAGAATTTTGAAACATTCCTATATGGAATATCGAGGAAAACCGATATATATATATATATAAGTTAATGTGTGATTTTTATTTAGTACATGCAATGCTAAATTATTAGCTTAAAATATGTTTTATGCATTTTATGTTGTTATTGAAATCTTGAAAATCAATTACCTATTTTATTCAAATAAACCGAGAGCTAAGCTCACTAAGGTGATGAATAAATTGGTTTTGATAGTTGTTATGATGTAATGTTGCTACAATATAATTTATGAGCATGTAATGATTTTTGGAAAATTTTATAAAATTGTTTGATGTATATAATGAAATAACCGAGAGCTATGGTACCATTTATATGGTATAGCATTGTTATATCATGAATTATATGACATAAATATGTCATGGACTAATGTTTGGACCTTGTAGTAATTTATTTTAAATTTTAGAAAATTGTTGGACATTTTATTTCAAAATGCCGTGACCTTATGAAATTAATAAGGTGACGTCAAGGTTGTTTTAATAATATGATAACATATTAATGACCATAGTGTATAATAATACACTATATAAAAATTAGAAAAATTTTGACATTATTTGGTAATTTCTTAAAATTACAGAGAATATTTAAGGATTTTAAATCCTTTTAATCAACTTTATTAATAAATTATATGTCTAATATTATTTTAGACATATTTGGAAATTAGGAGCAATTTTGAAAATATTTAGTATATAAAATATAAAATAGCCGTGAGCTATTTTTAAAATTAATAAGGAGTTTAAACTTAAATTCATTATTTATAATGAATTATATGTTTAAAATTATTTTAAACATATTAAAACAGTTTATAAAAGAAATCAATTAAAATTGATTTTGAAGAATTTAATATTAAAGTATAACTTAGTAATTAAATTACAAAGAAAAGTCAAAATTGTCGACTTTTGAAATCAACGCATTTAAACACGCTCGATAACACGCTAATACGCGTGAAGACGATCAATTACTAATGACATCACGCTGATATGAAAGGATTTCGATTTGAAGTCGTGAAATCGAAAAACGTGAGAAAACGCTGGACCATTTACCAAGAGGGGTAAATTGATAATTTTCAACACATATCTCGCCTCATCAAGAACTAGAAATGTTAAGATGATAAGCGTTGAGAAACTAATTAAATTCATTAAAGAATTCAATTCATATCGCTATAGACTTGATAAATCTCAAACACGTAAACGACGCACTAAAACATCCTTTTATATAAAGGTGTGATCGACGCACCACCGGACGCCGACGAGTGTTTAACGCTAAAGATGAACAATAATTTTCGTGGGCTTTATTACTAAAATGTAACAACTTTGTCGCTTCTTTTCAACCGCCTTTGTTTACGATTTTCAACTATTGATAAAATTGTTTAAATGATTACCGCCAAAATATTTACGCTTTGTGTATCAGATCCCATCCATGAATGATGTGATATTGATGGGTTGTTCCCAACTTATGAATGAAAATCGATATCGGATCCTATGTCAAGGCTTATACCTGCCAGATTAACGTACACCGATGGTGACCGTGTGTCGAAGGACACCACGGTCGGTCACGGGTCGTAGAGGAGGCCTCCTCACGACTTTCGACTATGATAATACGATGGAATGATAATAAGGGATACGGATCATACACACCCGTAAAATGCTCGCCAAACAACTTTTACGAATCGATGAAAATATTTTAGTAAGACAAGGCATTTTCAACTAAAACCCTCGTGTCTTACCATAATATCAAAAGTGTAATTCAAAGAAAATAAAATGTTTTCGCATAAGTCCACCGGATACAAATTTTTGTACTTAGCCCCGCATGTTTGTTTTAAACGCGCAGTCGAGCTCGGATGTTGACGATGGAGAGTGTTGATAAGTCCATTGTCCTTGATGTTTATTAGAATTGTTAACCTGAATACATATCGTCATATATGTACTCACACACCTTCCGCCGCAACTCAACTATTTTATTTTTATGTCCGATGATAAGATAATGTGAACTATGAAGTCCTTCGATCGTAAAACTTTCGGGATCCGCTGGTTCACACCTTTGGTCCGAGATGTTAAAATGTATGTTCGATTCTAAGTATAACATTCCTCATGTGATAAGCCTTGTTGTAATAGTCTTTGCATCCATAAATACTATTCCTAGTACTAGTCCGCTCACTCCGGGTTATCCTGAGTGTGGTCGTGACATGGTTAAATCAGATTTTCCTACATTATAATCCAAAATCATAATCGGAACATATGGGCTGGACCGATCGACGTTGGGTTATGCAGAATAGCCATGTTACGAGGTGGCCCGATGGGCTTGAGAATTAATAAAAAGAACGATATCGTTTTAAAACTCAAACCCGCTTTCTATTTTACGGTTTTTGCTTTAATTTCATTCACAAAATAATCTTCTACAGGCTATAGTTCTACAGCCTCTTCAAATACGCACACATAAAAGTAAAGATAAAATTCAAAAATAAAAAAAATATCAACAATCTTAAAAACATGAGTATTAAGAAACTTTTCGGTGAATATACCTCAATAATTCTTCAAGACTGTTTGATCTAGCCACATTTTTTCGATCGCACTTACATACACACATAAATAGGTTGAGAATTTTCAGCTAATTGAAATCGTTTAGCGACTTTCATCAAACGTTTTTTTCTTTTTATTTTAACACTTTGGTAGTAAGTTTATTTTTTGTCATATGACTTTATATTTTTATCTCTATTTGTATTTATTTATTTACTACAATATACGATTATCAAGAATATATATATATATATATATATAGGAATAGTTTCACATATATAAAATATTTAAAGTACAAACATGAGAACAAATATTATCCATTAAATTTTAATTATGGACGGTTATGACTTAGATTATTTAAGACCATTTTTTATTTCTTTTATTATAATAATTTCATTGAAGTAATTTATTAATCTAGTATTATATGAATATCGAATATCATGGGATTTAGTATATTACGTTGATTTGTTTATTTATGTAGAATATATTTAACGTGTTTTTATTTCTTAAAGTTAGATGCACATAATGTGTCATCGAAATGCGCATATTTCTTAAAGCACTGATGCACATATTTACATGCACAAATCGTCAAAATGTACATTCAAAGATTTTTATATCCACAAACAGTCTAAATATATTTTTTTCAGATGCACAAATTATCTAAATTGTTTAAATACGCATTTCAAATTGTCTAAATACACATCTCAAATTATCTAAATTTTTTAAATGCATATTAATTAATTTTTTTTTGGTCAATTAATACAGAAATTTTAAAGGCTACGTCACGGTGGAATCGAACTCGAGACCTTTGGCATCGGGCATTAACCACTCTACCACTAGGCCAACACACACACACACACTGCATATTAATATTTAAATAGAGAGAATGTGAGGGAGATTGAAAGAAGAGAGTGAGTGAGTAAGAGAGAGAGAGAACATGAGAGGGAGAGGGAGAGGGAGAGAGAAAGAAGAGAGACGAAAGAAATCCTTTAAAATTTGGGATTGATATACAGAAGTAGTAAAATTACTAAAACATCATAATCTACAAATAAATAAATAAAAAGATTAATAATACAATCAATAATCTTAATCGTTCATTAAGTTAATAAAACAGATATTAATATGTTCTTAATTTCACAATATAAATGACGTCCACACATAATTACTATATATTTATATATATATGGGATGGCTCAAATAAAAAAATTCCCCTATATGTTAACTAGGGTGAAGATTCATGTTCGTCCAAACCGAACCGAACCCAAAAACCAAAACCGAAATATTCTTAAAAATAAACCGAATCGAATCAATTACATATCTGAATAGAATCAAACCGAACCAAATATTCGGTTCGGTTTCGGTTCGATTTTGATAAAACCGATTTAAACCTGTGCTTCAAAATATTAAATACAGATGCTTCCAAATATTAAATACATATGCTTCCATTGTTGTTTATTATTCCCTATTTTTTGTTTATTAATCCTTAATATTACTATATTAGTCACAATTAGGATGAATGCAATGGAGTATGCTCTTCAAAGATTAATGTTCTGATTTATGCTAGAGATTAAGAGAAATATCTATGGCAGTTCCTTTCTGCAGTACTTTTTTGCGTGCATAGCTGCATCTTAAGTTAGTAATTATGCAAGTCTTCACTAAGAAAATAACTGTAGCGACAGAGAAAACAAAGCACGAGATGTGACACAAACCCTGTAGCTGATAAACCGGAAGGAACGAGAATAAGCAACACCAGAGCTAACAATTTTAAGAAATAGAGATGGATTTGTAATGCTTTACCAGAGCTGTTATTGCTTGTTCAACTAGTAGCCTCTCCAAGCTGGATGCGCCGTAGAATCCATGAACAACTTCAGTTTTCTTCAACACACACTCTGCTTCACCGGGGAGGCATCGGTGACAGTCACCGAAGAGGAGCGACATCGGCGTGTTGAGCGGCGCAGGGGTAGGGTTTGTGGTTTGGGGATGAAACCGTTAAAGAGATTAAAAGAGAGAATGGATTTGATTTATGGTTTATGTTTTTGTCTGTATTTAGTTTAGTCACTTTAGTGTATAGATATTATAAATATAATATATAATAATATATAATAGATATAATATAATTCAGGCGGTTCGGGTCTAAAACAAAATTGTTTTGGTCGACCCGAAACCGAACCGAATAAAAATTCGATTTCAAATTTTGAACCCGAACCGCACCGTTTTACAAAAAAAAACCGAACCGAACCGCCAATTTTGGTTCGGTGCGGTTCGGTTTTTCGGTTCCGGTCTGGTTTTGCTCACCCCTAATGTTAACTAGGAATCGATCTAAGCCCTTTATTATTTTTTTTGATTAATGAATAAGATTAATTGATGATTTTTAATTTGTATGAATTTAATTATTATATATTAAAACCAATTAACCGAATCTCTTATTTGTTGGGATCCTTCAATCTGTTGTTTGTCTCTCATATGTTGCAGTAACCATTTTTATTTATTTATGTAATCAGTTATACAAACTTAAGTTATGGTATGAATTCATATCTTTATCATATTTTAATTAGAGAATTAATTTTGGATTTATATTATTTCTTCTTTCATAGATAACATAAAAATGACAATATTAAGCAGTTTAATAGAAGTTCAATAGCAATTAACTATAAAGATATTAAACAATTTAATAGTAATTAATTCATAAGAATGTCAATATTAAGCAGTATAAATATATTCTCTCTGACGACCTCCGGGAACCCGTCGTTAGAGGTCCCAAGACGCGTCAAGATACATTTATAATCTTCTCCAACTTGAACACATAGTTCTGTATATGGCAAGTTAAGGGGTCGAACTCAAGAGAGCTGGTTGTGTTGTTACTCGAGTTGTCACGGTTTGAGTAGGATAATGCCCAGAGGGCAAGGTGTCAGTCAAGCTGACGGTCTCAGTAGAGATGTACTGAGAGATAGATCTTGAGCAAGAAGTAAAACTGAAACGTAAACACAAGGTAAAGATTAAATGACAAGTAGTTGGACCAAGGGTTCCGCACGTTGAGATACTGGTCAAGACGTCGGTAATAGGTTCAAGGGTTTTCGCCCCGAGTGTATGTCATTGGTTAAAGGTACCAAGGGGTAGGCGCCCTTTTAGGTTGTCACGTACACCATGCCCCCCAACCCCAGCTTGCCCGTAGATTTTAGGATGAAGTACAGAGGCCCCCTGCCTTGCCCCCTTGCCAAGACGGTCCCCAAAATAGGTTATCCCGTCCCAACAGCTTGATTCGCTAGACAGCCCAACTAGCCACAGCCGGTCCAATGGAGTGGCTCGCAGCCCTTTATCCAAGGCCGACGGCTACAATCACCCACTCCAGCCGCACTTCCCGGGACAAAGAGACACTCGATGTCTTACTTGTTGGATTTGTATACTGAAAGCAGTTTTGGTTGAGCTTGTATACATTGTTTCATGTTACCACTATTACAATCTCCTATCTGAATTGATTACTTGATTGCATATATTTGTGTCCCCTTATCTCATATATAAGTTAGATCATACAGTGTGTAGAAGATCACGAAGTCCGTATGATTGGTCGCTTAATGAGATATAAAAAGAATCACACCGAGACAACTTGAGGACGAGTTGTCGGTATAGTGCATGTATAGATAAGAAGTGGCTCGACTTGGTTGCTTGTCTATGCTGGTACGCCTCGACGATTGATGGATCACGCGAGATGAGTTCTTCTATCTCGACCGTCGGAAGAACCTAGATCTCGTGACTTACGATGATCTAAATCTCGATAAGGTATTAGGTGAGTATGAGTTGTCGACCATCACTTCTGACTTGTTATGGGCGAGGGTTATATGTTCTAACCCAATATTCTCCGCATCTTGGGTGGTGATAAAGGTTCAGATGTCATGCTAGTTATCTCAGATCGAGTCACCGTATCCGTTTATGATGATGACGCCTCCTTAACGAGCTCAAAAGGTTTATTGTACTAAACCCCGCAGTTGAGTTTGCTCAAGTACAATAATAAGGTCGAGTGGTACTACTTAAGGAATTAAAGATATTAATTATTTTAAGCAATGTAATGCTCTAAATAATTAATGGACGTGCGATATTTTAAATACGGGATTCAGAATGTCTAAGTGCAAGCCCGACTCATCTTCGTAATAAAGGGTAAGTCAAGATTTATTCTCTAGTGGCATGAATAAATGTTTATAAATTAATTTATGTTCTGGGCTGAACATAAGATAATTAATTTATTTGAGGCCCATCTTTATTCCTTGCATTTGATCCCTGGGCTGGCCCATCCAGGCCCGTAGCTATAGGAAAATCGGCGCCCCCTATGCTCTCTATGGATATGATTTGATTCTCTTTATCCATAAGGATATTATTATATTTATGGGATATGCATGGATCCTTTCCTTGGGGGATTATGGTAATGCATTATAAATATAAGGTAAGAGATAAGATCAAAGTGAATCCTCATTTCATCTTATCATTATTTTCGAGAATCTCTATAGTGATTAGAGAGGAATTTTCGAAAATCATAGAGAGGATTAGGGTGATTTTCTGTAGCATTCTCCATAGATTATCCTCACTCGATATTGGAGATTGGGCAACCGGATACACCCGTAAGATCAAAGCACGAGTCTCGATCCGCTCATCCCCGACAGATTCAAAGGTAAACACGAAAACCCCTACGTGTTGCAATTAATTATATAGGTGCATGCTAGGAATATAATCAATGTATGGTGAATTAAACATCCAAGATGTATCCTAGAGAGGTTAAAATCGCTTTTCCCTACAATTGGTATCGAGCGAGTTTCAGATTCGGCTGCTGGATTAATTCACGCTTATTATAACGCGCGTAATTAATTAATTGTTGGATCCGTCGCTCATCGTGGCTCGGTTTATTTTTGTCGGATTTTGTTTTTCACCACCGTAAAATCCGTGGTCGATTAGATTTTTCCTTTAAATCTTATCCGTAAAAGAAGAACGAAGACGAAAGCACGAAGAACGAGACGACGAGAGTATGTCGGAGAAATCGACGCGACGCGCGAGGGCGGCGGCGACGGCACGCTGGCGTGCTCGGCGCCGCAGACGCCCGCCAGCGCACGCTTCTCAGCAGCCGGCGGCGGGCGAACAGGGTCGGAGTCTCGCGCATCGCAGCACCGGTGGCGGCGCGTGATTCTCGGCAGACGCGCCGCACGCCACGACGCCGAGCGCAAGTAGTAGTCGGCATGGCGCGGGGCACGACTCGGCAGCCAGCGGTGCGGGCGGACGCTGAGCATGCACGCCGCGGTGCTGCCGCGTTCTGGCGCGCTCGCCTGGCGGCGCGCGTTGTCGCAGACGAAATCCTCGCGGGCGACGGGCACGCGCTTGTCGCCGAGATCCCCGCCGCTCGCGAGCAGCCTCGTGATCGCGAGGACGGCCGCGAGGTAACGCGCGGGTAGTGGCGACGGGCGCGAGCACGAGCATGGTCGCGACGCGAAGCCGGCGGGTCGCGATCGCTTTTGCGATCGCGACGCAGCCCACGGCGAGCACGCGAGGCGCGCGGACGTAGGGCGATCGGGCGCGGCCGTGCCTCAGCGCGCGCGCCCACCCATTTTGGGCCAACCACCTGCACCCGCTTTTCCAGCCCAATCCGATTTTTTGGCCCGAATCCGCTGACGATCCGTCCGTGCCTGCACGCGAGGCCCATTTTTTCGAGGTTAATGAAGATCTGTACTTTGCAATTCTATGTAATAGATTAGGCAATAAAGTGTGTTCCACGAGTGGGCCACGATGAACGTTTTATTTTATTTTTAATCGCTCATAGCATGTCGTGGATGTTTAAATTATGTACATGCTATGTATGTTTAAATTACGTAGACAAACATATTATATGTTTTCATGATTGACGCGCATAGTAAGCATGCTAGGTTATCGCGTTTTTCAAGCATATTTTAGAATTTCATGAGCATGTTTTACATGTCGAGTTCTATAGAAAAGCATGCTAGATTACATGATCTCGCATGGACAAACCTTTGAAACAAAAGACTAGCAAGTAACCCGACATATTAATTTTCAAATTAAATGTCAAGACCTCCACTTTTGATCTCTAAACAAAGTGAGACGACCGTGAGTAAACGCCCACACGCGTAGCTTGCTTGCACTGCTTATCATAAGTTTGTTAGATGAGATTTCTAAATAAAACTTTTAAATCTATCGAGAAGTGAGAGTTTCATGTAAACGCCCACACGCGCGGGCTTGTATGTGCGATTTTCATAAGTTCTCTAGAGATGGATATAAAATGAGATAACAAAGGAATTGATGGAAGCGGTATGGTCCTAGTGAGTATGCCAATTCTAAGAATTCATTTTCATCGTTAAAATTGTGGTCATTGCTTAGACATCACCTCAAGTACAACTTCTCGAAGTCCTTCTCGCGATAGTGATGTGGTCTAGTAAGGTCCAATCATTAATTTCATTCATCATAAGGATAAGTCGACATGGATTGAAATTAAACGACTAAAAGGTATATTTTAGTTTGGTCGAGGGTTATGTGTAAACGCCCACACGCGCGGGCTTGCATGTGGAATTCCTCGCGATTGGAGGTTTCAATTAATATTATTTTATCAAAAGGTTTCAATATTATTGTTATGAATTATGTGCGATCGTATGCTTATGTGTTTTACATTATCTTTTCGATATGCTCTTACACCGATTATCAATTTGCTCGCACAAAATCCTTTATCCGTCCGAATTTTATCGAGTGGAACGGCATGGAATATGTTCTTATCGCCAAGAACATATGTTTGTTCTCACTACTCCTAAACCCGATGCCTCATCGACGATCGACTAATGAGCAGCGAGAGTCAAGCGCACTTTCGCATAAGTCGAACAATATGGCAAAATGCTATATGATAACTACTATGTCCAAAGGCTTGCACCGCAAAGATCACCGATGGTAGACGCGATCAAATATGGTCAAGTCTCGAGAGTAAGTTTGGGCAATCGGATCGGACAACCGCCCACACAATGAGAGAAATCTTGGCGGTAAGATGGAAGAAGGAAGTTCGTCCATGAACATGTCTCCCACACGACTCATCTCATGGATAGTCTTGATCGGTTGGGAGGAGGTATTGACGCATGGCCAAGGTCGATATCATCCTCAATACACCGCCCAAGTCGCTTGAGAATTTTCATGAATGCGATCATGAGCAAGACCGAGTATACACTTAGTCATTGCTTAATGATCTCGTGGCCACGGAAGGAGTTATGGGTAAAGGAGCACATGCTCTGCTAGCACATCTAGGGCCCAAATTTTCCGCTGCAAAAATGGAAAAGAGAAAGGCACCAAAGGTGGTAGAGGCAAGAGAAATAGTGGGAGTAATGGGAGCAAGAACATGCTCACAACGGAGGCTTAAAGAAGCCAAAGGAGAGGGCAAGTGCTTCAAGTGCGGCAAGATCGGGCATTGCAAGGCCAAGTGCCCTATGCTCAATGCTCAAGGTACGCCATTTGCTTTAGTAACGAAACATGTTTAGCGACTTGTTCTACCCATTCTCGGGTAGTAGACACGGTGCGATCGATCATGTTTGTTACACCTGTGGGTTCCCGCGACAAGGGAGCTGCATGATGGCGAGATAACCATCTCTATGGGCAACGCGGCGAAAGTCGAGGCCGCTGCGCTTCTGAGATGTTACTTTATGTTTGATTCAACAGCTTTAGTTTTGAAGACGATTATATGTGCCGGAGTTTCGCGGAACCCCTGCTCTGTTATTTAAATTATTTATACATGGATATTCGTTATTTTTGATAGTGGTGTTTCTATCATAAGAAATGACGGTTATCTCGTGTTGTCACATTATATAATTCGCTTTATACTATTTCGCAAAACATAATACCTATAACTATGTTGCATCTTCTTCAAACCTTAAAAGAGAAAGTTTTTTCTCAAGATGACACCACATTTCTCCGCCATCTTAGATTAGGTTACATCAATTTAAATAGGATCCAAAGACCGGCTAAGAATGGAGCGTTGGGTGATCTCACGCTATCTGCTCCCATCCAGGAAACCCGTGATAGAAGGTAAGATGTCGACTGACCCTTCAAAGGAAGGGTTATAGAGCCAAAGAAGTGTTGAGCTAGTCCATTTCGACTGTGTGGACCTATGTCCACACAAGCTCATGGAGGGTACGAGTATTTTGTTACTTTCATTGACGATTACTCAAGGTACGGATACGTATACATGCTTCACCGCAAGTCTGAATGCTTTGAGAAATTCAAAGAGTTTAAGGCGGAAGTGGAGACGAAGCTTGGTAAGAGTATCAAGTCATTGCGGTCTGATCGCGGTGGCGAATACCTCAGTAACGAGTTTATGGACTATTTGGTGAAGTGTGGGATTACCTCCCAACAAGACTACACCGGCAAACCACAAAGAAATGGTGTGTCGAGCGAGAAATAAGACTTTTCGAAATGGTTAGATCAATGACGAAGTTATGCAACATTGCCTATTTCGTTCGGGGTATGCCTTAGTAACATGCGGCATACTATGTAAATCTAGTACCATCCAAGTAAGTCAAAAGACCCCTTCGAGTTGTGGTTTGGGCGCAGTTCAGTTTAAGCCACATAATGATATGGGCGTCCAAAGACATGTGCGGAACAAGAAGGTCGACAAGTTGGAGGCTAGATCCGACGCAAGGTCGCTGTTTATTGGCAATCCTAGAGGGACGAAGGTGGTTTATTCTATAGTCCTAAGGATCGAAAGTCATTATTAGCACTAATGCCCGATTTTAGAAGAGGATTATATGAAAAATCATAAATCCAAAGTTGAAATCATTCTTCAGAATTAGAAGATGATCGATTCCACCATCGACAAGCCAAAGGTACGAGATGTCGTGTTTAGGGAGGGATCGACACCGATACTTCAAGAAATTGAAGTGGGTCGAGTTCCATTGGAGATACCGGCCGCATAAGTGGCTCCTATCCAAAGAAGTTGTGCAAGATAGAGAACCACAAGTTATCGCACCCACTGCCGCTATCAGGCCAGAGCGCCTCGTCAGAGTGGAAGGGTTGTTCGTCAACCCGAGCGATTTATGTTCGTGGGTGAATCTTGGGATTTAGTCCCGTGAAACGAAAGGTGCAATAATCGACCCATGGACATACAATGAGGCGATACAAGACATTGATGCAAGATCATGGTACACCGCTATGGACTTAAAATCGAGTCCATAACAGCTATGAATGTATACGAAAGACACATCTACCGATGGCAAGGAAGCCATAGGTAGTAAGTGGGTATACAAGAGGAAGAGAGATTCGGATGGAGAGGTTTCGCTTTTAAAGCCGTGCTTGTGGTGAAAGGGTACACTCAGATTGAGGGCATCGATTTCATGAGACCTTTTCACCGTAGCAATGCTCAAGTCCATCGTAATTCTTCCGCCATAGCAGCCCACTTGAACCTTGAGGTTTGGCAATGGACGTGAAAACCGCTTAAACGGTTACCTTGAGGAAGGTAGAGACATATATATGCAGAACCCGAAGGTTATGTGGTGAAGGGTGAAGAGCATCTAGTATGGAAGCTTAAGAAGTCCATTTATGGGTTTAAGCAAGCCTCACGATCCTAGAACTTACGCTTTGATGAGGTGGTAAAGTCCTATGGATTTACCCAGTTGCTTAGTGATAACTCTTGTAAAGAGTTATTATAGGCCTTTTAATGATAAAAGCCTCGGTTGTGTGGATGTTCTCGCCTCCGCTTGTCCTCGTCTTGCATGTGTTTGTCTTGTTTTCGTGGGTGCGTGTAGGATTGAGTCATTGGGGATAAGAGGTATTTTGTGCGCTTTATGCTTTATTTTATCAATTTGCGATGTAGTGAAGAGGAAACAACAGTGAGGAAGGTTAAGTTCCTTGAGCGCGAGCTCAGAAGCAAAGCACGTGAGCTCAGAAGGCAAGCACGCGAGCTCGGAAGCTAAGTGTTCAACTCCTCGAAGGTTGAAAGTGGAAGCGAGCTCAAACTAAGTCGAGCTCATGACGGAAGTTCACCGCAAGTGTGGATGAGCTCGATTCATAAAGCAAGGTCGGACTCGTTAGAAATGTCAAGCCCGTAAGCAGAGCCGAGCTCGGGGTAAAGCGAAATCACGAAGCTACGGGAAGCTAACGAAGTAGCATGGAAAGTCTGGGTTAACAACGAAGAAGAAATCAGCAGGACCACGGCCACGCGGGCGCGGCTACAAGAATGAAAAGAGACACGCGCTCGCCTCCGCCGAGCTAATCGAAAAGAGAAAGGATCAGGGAACGAAGGCGCCGGTGTGTACGCCCGCACTTTGAAAAGCGCTCGAGGTTGTTATTAAAAGGGAGTTGGCAACAATCAGAGGGTGGATCGAGAATCGACAATTGGGAGTTGGAGAGGATAGAGAGAAAGAAAGAAACATCTGGAGAAAAGGAAGAAGGTGCGAATTCTTGGAGAGGAAGTCATCGGAAGAGACGACGATCCAAGAGCTAGCACACGATCCCGACAACTAAATTATTTATCAGTTCTTTAAACCTTGTTAATTTGTTATGGCTGTTACTTATTTCAACATTGTTGAACAGCTCGCTATGAGCTAAATCTTTATGACTTGATTTCTTGAGGAAACCCATGCTCGTGTGACGAGCTCGGTTCACGCTTGTCTTGTTAAATCACTATCGCTTTGTTGGGATTGTTTTATCTTACTTGTGATTGATCACCATTAGTCGATCTTAGTTTTATAATTGCCGGAAAGTTATTATAGAATGGAAAATAATAGAGCGACGTAAGAACATGATTTTAATGTTATGTGTGTGAATAGCATAGAATATGCATTTACCTTATGTGGCAAATATGAATGAATTAGTAATGATATTCTAAGAGCGCTCGATATAGGAATATATGGATCGGATCTATAGAATATAATCTTAGATTTGGAAAATACTAAGAATCAAAGGAGTTCATGTCATAGTGATGATGCAAAGATAATGTCAGTAGCATTATTAGAAGAGAGCATGGGTGAAATCGAGATCAAGTCTGCTTTCACCTCGATAATAGTAATCTCCTCGTTGTCTCTGTGTCCTTGTTCACTACCGTGTCAAGTCGCTTAATTTCAGTCACGGTGTTTTATTCTAATTGCACAGCCTCACATCTCCCTTATTTTGCAAAGTTACAATCTACGTGATTTAAAAGTGCATTCTCGTGGATTCGATCTCGAATACTTCCGTATTACTTGTCGACTACGTGCACTTGCGTATACATTATATCATTGAACCGATCGTGATCAACACCTAGCGAGAGTCAGGTGTATCGCTTAGATGTCAACGGTGATGTGGTATTTTTGCACTTTATGTAGATGACATTCTTCTAGTTGGGAACAATGTGAAGTTGTTATCGACGAAAGAGTTGGTTATCCGATCGGGCCAAATAAAAGACTTAGGAGATGCGTACATTCTGGGATCAAGGTTTACCGAGATCGCAAGAGAAAATGTTGAGCTTATCTCGTGCTTCTTACATCGACATCGTGATTACTCGCTTTAGTATGCAGACCGCCAAGAAATGATTGCTACCTTTTAGACAAGCCAAGATGGCAGCACCAGGAGGAGAGGCACATCATGGCGGAAATGCCATTGTTATTGCTGACGACCGAGAGAGGGGCATCCGTGATTATGCCAACCCCAGATTTAATGAGTTAAACCCGGGAATTACAAGACCCGAGGTGCAAGCGAACCAGTTCGAACTGAAGCCGGTCATGTTTCAGATGCTCCAAACAGTGGGGTAATTTTGGTCAAGCCACGGAGGATCCACATCTCCACCTTCGGTCGTTCCTGGAGGTCAGTGACTCATTTAAGTTACCAGTGTTCCGGCGGCCACCGAGACTTCGGTTATTCCCTTTTTCGCTATGAGATCGTGCAAAAGCATGGCTGAACGACCTTCCATCAAATTCTATCACCTCATGGAACGAGCTCGGCGAATTTTTTTTGATGAAGTACTTCCCGCCCACCAAGAACGCAAGATTCTGAATGACATCATGTCATTTCAGCAGAACGACGAAGAGTCGGTGTGCGAAGCTTGGGAGCGATATATGAAATGCTACGGAAATGCCCTCATCACGCATTCCGCATCGCATTCAACCGAGACCTTCTACAATGGTCTAAATGCGTCAACACGCTTGGTGCTTGATGCCTCGCAAATGGAGCTATTCTCTCAAGTCATACAACGAAGCATACGAGATCTTGAAAAGAATTGCGTATAACAATTGCCAATGGTCAAATTCTCGTGCACCAATAGGAAAGAAATCGGTCGCTGGTGTTTTGGAGGTTGATGCCCTGACAACATTAACAGCCCATGTAGCATCCATGAGTAACATGCCAAAAGGATTGCAAGTACCTAATCCAACAGGCAGCCGATTTAGTGCTCCAATGGTCACACCCACGATGCAAGTAAACGAGGTGTCATGTGTATACTGCGGGGAAGGACACATATTTGAGAGTTGTCCATCAAACCCAGCTTCAGTATGTTACATAGGAAACCAGAACGCCAAAGGAATAATCCTTACTCACAATCATATAATCCGGGGTGGAGACAACACCCTAATTTCTCTTGGGGAGGACAAGGATGTGGAACAAGTGGTGGTGGAAATTTTGAGAAAACCACATATCCACAAAATTTCCAACCAAAGCAGCAACAAGCCGCCCCACAGCCCAAGACTATTGAAACCTTGATGAAAGAGTACATGGCCAAGACAGATGCAGTAATCCAAGGGCAATCCACTTCGCTGCGGAATTTGGAAGTCCAGATCGGACAATTAGCCAATGAGATTAAAAACCGACCTCTTGGAAATCTACCAAGTGACACCGAGAATCCACGAAAAGATAAAGAACAGGTCAAAGTCACACTTACGTAAGTGGAAAAATGATGCAGAACCAGAGATGTCGAACCGAGAAGAGAAGGCCGAGTCCTCAACAAGTGACAACCAGGTCTCTACCACGAAACTCAAAGCAACCTCGCGATGTCGAGGTGCGCAGCAAAGAAATCCTTTACCGAACCTTACGGACGAAGTGGTGACAGACGACCCGACTTCCAAAGGAAGTACGGATCATATGGATCGCCACCGTATGATAAAGCAATGGATATAAACACAACTAATCAATGCAATTAACCATTTTACTACTCAATAACGATAGACTAAAAAGGATAGGCTATTCAATACCAACTCAAGTCACGTAAGGACTAGTCAAAAGGTTCGAGGTTCAAAATAACCTAATCGTAGCATAATTCAAGGAACGAGGTACGACCTCAAGTTCAATACGGTATGAAAGCGCTATAATCAAAACATCAAAATAATATCGTAGTTAGGCAAAGAATAAACGTGGACATGCATATGACGATGCATGCCCAAGGTTCTAGAAACCTTCTAATAAAGCATCAAAACAACTCGCTACTCGCACCACCGCACCCATCATCGATCCTTGCTCAACTCGCACATCAAAACGAGATGCAGGCTAAGTACAAAAGTACTCGTGGACTCATCACGAAAACATTTTCTTTATCAAAAGTTATCGAATCGCCCACAATAGCACATGAGGATTTTAGTTGAAAGACTCATGCCTATCAAACATTTTATGATTTTCCAAAAGTGTCCGCCGACTATTTCATCCACGTTGTTCCATATCCGATCATTCATTCATTCATTCATTCATTCACAGACTATGGAGGTGGCCACCTACACATAGTCATTGTGACCGGTCGAGGTAGCTAACCTTAACACACAACACACGTGTACACAATCCGAAAGTTAGTCCTCAACTAAGTCGGATCCGATCGTTACCTTTTTTAACGTTGGTGGACCAACTCATTCTCATACCACGCTTGATATACCAACCTCGAGATAGATCACAACAAAACATAAACATTTGGCGGTCAATAACAGCTCATGGAATAATATTTCATAAAGCTTTTGTAAATCATGCTTGAGACAGATATGCATATCATTTTGTTCAAGAGAGCCCACCGCTAATCCAAAGCTAGTAAGTCTAAGTGAGCAGGCGTGGTTGTTCTTCCTCACGACCACGCACGATCAAACCCTTCATAAGAAAATAACCTTTCTTAGATTCTTTCTATCGATCAAGGTCGCTTATAGATTACGACTTAAAGTTTCCAATTAGGGTTTCTTTATGATTTCATGTGATTGTTTTAAGATAATTTCTATTATCTTGCATTCCCAATTCCCAAGCTATATTACTTCATCGTTCATAGGTGAACTTCAATTATGAATCACATATTCCGAGTCTATCCTCGACTCTTAACCTTAGTTTTATTCTAAACGTTATTACGTTATAGATTGTCGGTAATCAAATTGTGATTGGTATATTAGGATATTCTCAAGCCACTAACTAGACTTAACAATTATAGTTACGTCCTAGTAGGTTATGCTTGACGACTTTCGTATTAGCACGACAAATAAAAGAGGAGTATTGACTTATGATTCAAGTGAACACATGCTATCATGTAAGTAAGTACTTAAGAATAAATGAAGTACTTCGGGGATATTAACTCGATGTTTGAGACATAAGGATTGACATCTTATGTTCGAATCTTCGCTTACTCATTACGACATTGCTTATTTAACTTAACTCGTCGGAGATTACATATGTCGTATAATCGTTATTCATTATCGAGTTGTTTTAATGCTCAACTAATATCGTATTGGGTTGTCGTTATTGAGTACTAACGCTAGCTCGGCTTTTGGTTTTCTAACTTAGGAACTCGTGATTCGAGTATCCTTTTATTAATAGAAAATCCTAATTTATGTCTAACTTTGATTCTCGCTGATTCATTCTTAAGTTATCGAAATTGGTCGATTTCTTTTCGATTCTCGTACATATAGTATTATGTTGTTTATGTTTGGGGTTTTGGTTTGTTTTGCAACATAAACATAAACATTCAACACCCAACAATACCATACACAACATAAACTATACTAAAGCATTAGAAAACACTAATTTCTAACATGATATACAATCATTGTGTATGTGTGCATAAATGTTCCATTCATTCACCATAATCACAACCATTTATTCTAAGCTTATAATTTCACTATCATAACATTATTTAACATTAGAAGTAAACCCATACTTAGCCATTTTGTTATGTTTTCGATAATTAGCAACAATTAGCATATGTATCCAATAAATTCCAATAAAATCATGTTATACTCCTATCATACTATAGAATTTAATTACCAACTCAATATCATCATATAAAATTTCAAATCATGGGTTAAAACATATAGTTTTCAGCAATCACCATTTAATGAGCTTTGGTGTTCAATAAATTCCACAAAAATTATATCATGCTTATACCATATACTAAACATGAAGTATCATTTCATATCATGCATTAAAATTTAAACCCATGCTTTTCACCCTTATATATTTTCGGTAATCATATATATATATACATACTCAATAAATTTCATTCCTTCACAACATGTTTATATTATGCAATAACATGTAATATTAACATTAAACATCAATTAATATTTATAATATGAACCAAATGCTTGAATTTTTTTGTCCTCACACATATTTTACATATGCTTCTATAATTCCCAACAATGCATATTAGGTTCATATTATTTCTACACATAACATATCCTATCATTTTCAACAAATGAAATCAAATAAATCCTTAGATATATACATATATTTTTCGGTATTCAAAGGGAAAATAGGAGTAGTGTCTCAAAAATTTTAAGATTAATATATGATGTTCATATCATATATTAATCACTATATCTCAACTATTTCTCAACAAATAAAATCGAACAATGACTTAAAAATACTTAAATATATTCTGTCCATTTTGAAAATAGGAGTAGTGTTTCAAAATTTCAAGATTAATATATGATGTTCATATCATATATTAACACTATACCTCAACTATTTTCCAACAAATAAAATCAAAATACAAGAAAATTCCAAAAATATTCTGAAAATTACCATATTTATTCTACATGCTTCTAATACATCAACAAGCAACAATATCAAATAATATTCACAAAATCATGATTTATCACATATAAAAAGAAATAAAGCATAAATCGAAAAATATCAAACATGCTCCAAAAATTCTGAAATTTTTACAGTTCCCTTAGAACATTATTCTAAGTATTTTTCATTCATGGCTTGAGAGAATTTGGTGTCTCTAAAGTCACGAAAAAAAATGAGGAGCAAACTAAGGTTTTTAAACCAAAAAAATTCAAACAAAAATTCCACTCCATTAGGATGGAAGAGGATCATGAATAATACATTACTATGGTCTTAGAAAGATTATTTGAGCGTGTGAGAGGTTTGGAATGGAGGATTAAAGGCTTAAGGTTTGAAAAGTGAAGAGAGAATTTGAAAATTGAGAGAGAAATTGGTCCTAAGTAAATGGGGCTGCAAAGGGACGGTTCCTCACTGTATTGGCAGACCTAAGGGCTGTCATTACCCATTTGGGGGTGGTCTTGGTGGTAGTTGGGAGGTGGATTGGTCAAATTACCCGTTTTGACGTGTTAATACCGACTCTTTAAGTTTTAACGCCGATTGATTTCTCGGAACCTTAAGGTTTTATTTCATTAAATAGCCTTTTAAATGACTTATTTCAATGTTTATAAAATTTCATGAAGTTCGGACGTCGTCCGATAAGTCAATCCGAGTTATCGCGAAAAACAAAGATTCGACGATTAAATTATGCTCTTTCCAAAATTCTATTGAACTCTTGAGATTTCATAATTAATTTGAGTCTTATAAATAATATTTTATTGATTTAGCCCTTGGTGCGAGTTTCGGATCATTCGGATCGATTAGGTTTTCCTAAGATATCTTTCCTGCTGTTCGTTAAGTTCTTCAGAATTTCTTTCGTAAATTGATTCTTATAATTTCTAAATTCATAATAATATATCCCTTCATGATTTTAATTGTTATCATGAATCATCATGGTCAGCACGGACCGGAAGTTGATCCGCTCAGAATAGTGCTTTTAAGATCGACGGCAAGTATGCCCGAAAATTCTCATTCTTTCGCTTCATATGTTTTCGTGAGAGGATTCTAGAAATAAAATCCATTTGTTAAGATTCATTCTCGATCTTTCATTCTATGTTCAAAGCTATTCAGAAAACCCTAATCCCAGAGGACTAGTCACTAGTTTTCGATTTCTAGTTTCGATCTCCGAATCGATTCTAATTGCTTCGCTGGTTACCTTAAACATAATTAAGGTCTAAGAACCACATATAAGTGATTGAAACATCACAAATAAAAGTTTTAAATTTTTCGGGTTATTACATACCATCCCCCTTAAAATAAATTTCGTCCCAAATTTGCTAACCTTGAATAGATCCGGGTATTTCTCTTTCATAGCTGATTCCAGCTCCTGTGTTGCTTCTTCTCGACCATGGTGTCGCCATAGAACTTTCACCAACGATATCTCTTGTTCCTTAGCTTTTGATACGCCGGTTCAAAATTTACGTAGCGCCTCACGTAATTCATATTGTCAACGAGGACGATATCCGTCGGGTATCGGTATCACTGGGTCATGTATGTACTTCCTTAGTTGTGAAACATGGAACACATTGTGCACGCTTCCAAAACTTGGCGGCAATGCAAGTCGGTGTCGATGGTCCTATTCTTTCCAAAATTTCATAGGTCCTACGAAACGTGGTCAGTAGTTTCCTTTATTCCAAATTCACGATTCCTTTCGACGAGAAATCTTCAAGAAGACTTTGTCTCCACGCCAAAATGCGCTCTGCAGCGCTTGTCGGCGTATGACTTTTGTCGGTCTTGTGCCTCCTTGATCCGTTGGCGGATCTGTCTCACAATCTCGATCATTTCACCCACCGAGTCAGGTCCTAATACTCTCCTTTCTCCCACTTCATCCCAGTAGAGGGGTGATCGACATTTCTTTCCATAAAGAGCTTCGTACGGGGCCATTCCAATTGTTGCCTGGTAGCTGTTATTGTAGGCGAATTCCACAAGTGGCAACACTTGTTCCCAACTTTCTCTCTATCGAGGACGACGGTTCTCAACATGTCTTCTAGCGCTTGAATGGTCCTCTCTGACCGTCCGTCCGTCTGGGCGGAAGGCGGTATCGAAATGTAGTCGAGTCCCCATTTTTTGTAAACTCATCCGTAACTGGATGTAAATTTTGAGTCTCTATCGACGTAATAGTCTTCGGAACTCCATGTAGACGTATGACCTCTCGAACATACAATTGTGCTAGTCCGTTCGATCCATGTGTTATCGGGATGGATAGAAAATACGCGCCTTGGTCAAACGATCGATGATGACCCAAATAGCGTATTTCATTTTGCGATTTGGGTAGCTCCGGTGACAAAATCCATGGCTATATCATCCCATTTTCATTCCGTATGTCTAGCGGTTGTAAGGTTCCATATGGTCGTTGGTGGAGTGCTTTCACTTGTTGCGCCACAAACAACGTTTCTACGAATGAAGCTACGCCTCGCTTCATTCCATCCCACCAAAATTCCTCCTCGAGATCTTGGTACATTTTGTGCATCCGGTGTGTGTAAGAAGTATCATGGGCTTCTTTCAAGATCTCGCTCCTAAGCCCTTCTTCTCGAACACACACTCTCCCGCCATACAACAAAACGTTATCTCTGCTTCTTGGAAATTCTTGTGGTTGTTGTCCTTGATCTTAGCTCGTATTTCTCTTCTTGCTCTTCTTCCGAGCTTCTAAGATTTGGACTTAAGTCCGGATTGCAATCAACGCTGTAATACAACCTCTATTGTCGAGACGGTCTATGACTTGATGTTCATCCTCCGAAATTTCTTTATAAGCATTTCTCACGACCGAGGAGACATCCCAAACTAGTGGGATTTGCACTCGAGGCATCGGCTACAACATTAGCTTTGCTCGGTGGTAATCGATACCACAAATGTAATCTTCACTAGCTCTAACCATCTACGCCTCATGTTAAGATCTTTCTAAATACTTCAGCTTTTATGGTCAAGATAGATCTCACATCTAACTCCATAAAGGTGGTGCTCCAAATCTTTAAGGCATGTACGATCGCTGGTAATTCCGTGTCGTCGAGGATAGTTCAACTCATGTAGGTAATAATTGCCATGAAGCATAAGCAATAACCTTGCCTTCTTGCATCGTAACACATCCTAGTCCATTCTTTGAAGCATCCGTAGATTGTGTATTCTTTATCCGCTTCTGCCATCGCTAGTGTGTCTTTGCCGTCAAGAACTCCTTCAATCTCTGAAACTAGTCTCACACTCGGGCGGTCCAAGTGTACTTGATTCATTTTCAACAATTGGGTCATGGGTCGGGCTATCGTTGAGAATCCTTCGATAAATCTTCAATAGTAGCCGGCAAGTCCTAAGAAACTCCGAATTTCATTCGGGTTGTTCGGCGACTCCCACTCACGAACTGTGGTCGATCTTCTAGGGGTCTACTTTGATTCCCTCGGCGGACACGATGTGACCTAAGAATGTTCGCCAACCGCACTGCGACTTGCTAAACTTGGCAAAGAGTTGCTCTTGCCTCAATGTTTGCAAGACAATTCTCAAGTGCTCTTCGTGTTCTTGGTTATTCTCGAGTATATTAGGATATCGCCTATGAATACTAGGACAACTTTGTCTAAGTACGGTGAAATACCATATTCATGATATCCATAAATACTGCCCGGGCATTTGTAAGTCCAAAGGGCATGACGATGAATTCGAATGACCATACCTTGTACGAAAAGCCGTTTTAGGTACATCCTCCGTCTAATTCTTTAGTTGGTGGTATCCCGACTTTAGATCTATTCGAAAGACTCGCTCCCTTAAACCGATCAAACAGATCGTCAATTCGGGCAAAGGGTACTTATTCTTAAGAGTTATCTTGTTTAACTCCGATAGTCTATGCACATTCTTGATCGCTCCTTTTCACACGCAAAAGGTGTAAATATAGGTAAGTAAGTATCGATCCACATGTGGATTGTAATACGAAAATACGTAAGCTAACCAAAGAAGAATTCATCATTATCCAAGTAACAAATATGGTTTTACAGTATTTTAGTGGCTTCGAACTCAATCCAAAGCAAAGGTAACAAAATGTAAAGTAAATTAAAGCAATAAACACTCTGGATGTTTAAAAACAGAGAGAGACGACTAACCCTAGGCTGCATTAATCCAATCCACAACATATGTTTATCCTGTTTTATTAACCAATTTTAATCCGCATAAAGATGGAAGATCACATAAATAACCGACAATTTTCGTTATTTATTAAAGCGGTCAGAGATTACTAGTTTTCCCTATTATCATACGCCTCTAGGTGAAAACAAGTAACCCAAACGGATCACAAAGATTATGCTTCCTACGAATATCCTATCTCGCCTACGACTCAAGGCTCATTCAGATCATGCATTCGATATCGATTGACAATTAACACAATTACGTAATTAACCGACAACTAAACATGCATCGAGATTGATCGAAACCAACACATATAAATAAGCACAATCGAATCACGAATCAATGTATGGACGGTAAATAACGATAACAGACTCACAACATATAGGATCGAATCATGCAAACCCTGTGATTAGAACGAAAAACTAGCCGACATAATAAACGAAATGAAATACGATTTAATCATAAAGACAAAATTGAATATATAAAACCCGTGATGTAGCGTTGATGAACACGCTGGGCTTGAATCCCAACCTCGAAAACGGAACTTGCAGAATCGTCCGGACGAAACGCTTAGGATCGTAAACAAAACGTAAACTAACGGAGAACAATACGAAATAAATCTAGAATGAAACAATATGGAACCTAAAGCTAAACTCAAAAACTGATGTAAAACTCGTAAAAGAGGCTCGAATCGAGGTGTGGAGTTAGGGGCGAGGTGTTGCCATATAGCACACCCCAAACCCTAATTTTCCTTCTGCTGCTGCCTCGCGACCACCCTTCGCGGTCGCTAGGAGTGGTCGCGAGGTAACCGCCGCGCCTTCGCCCGCGATCGCCTCTGCGCCCGCTGGTTGGTTCGCGACCACACCTAGCGGTCGCTAGAAGTCCGATATGGTCGCGAAATCGTCCATGGCTTTCTCGCCGCCAGCTCGCCGCTGGCGCCTTCTCGCGTCGCGGTCTTCGGGTTCTCGCGTGTTTCCTAGGCCGCCTAGCGACCGCTAGTCCGGTCGCTAGAAACACGCCAGATTGTGTGTTTTGTCTCGTCGCTGCCTTGCTTCGATTTTCAACATATAGACCTACACAACACCAAAAGAACACCCAAGAGCAAGATCTTCTAAAAAGATAAAACATTAGGAATCGATACGAAACGCACATTAAACGAAAGCTAAACTCATCTTCAAATATCAACTATAAACGTGTAAATGCGCGCTTATCAAACCCCCAAACTTAAATCATTGTTTGTCCTCAAACAAAACCAAAACAGAAAGACACAACGAATGATCAACGAGCGTAGCAAAGATGACAACCATTCTAGGCCTCGTAAACATATCAACGCCAAAAACATTAGTGCACATGACGACGTTAGCCAACTCAACACAAACAACAATCGACGGCAAAACTTATTTAATTCAACTCTCACAACGGCATGTGTGTAAAATCTAGGATACACTCAACTCATAAAGAAATATAGGACGTGTATACACTCAACGATCAATGCAATGCAACATCTTACCATAGGCTTGCCGCTTTCTAATATCTCCACCACGCCATTGTGTTCAAATTAGGATCAAAGAGGTCTTTCATAGGTTGTAATGTAGGCACATTGGTTAAGGTAGGATAAAATATGGCTAAGGATCAAAAACATTCCAAACACCCCCATTTATACTATTCGACACATATGGACTTCGCCCATTTTCCTCTTCTTTCCCAACGTGCTAAATCAACGCTTTCAATTCCATGTAAGTACCTATACTTTGATTGAAGACCCTTTATGCTCAACACTCACAGTGAACTTAACGCTTTTTCTTTTCTTTTCTTTTCTAGAGCTTATAGGGTTTATCTTATACAACAAAGGTACAAATCTTCACCACAGATGTGTTTTTCTAAACGAAATTTTTCTCATCATCACTACATCAAAATTTCACCCCTTTTGATTCCCATATCCATCCTCACCTCCTATCATCCGGTCAATCGAAAGAAAAAGTCTAATAAAGGCTCAAAGAAGGCGACAAATGGTATATATCATCGGGTTAGTGTTTGGGTGATAAGTGGTTAACAACGATGGCCTTTTATCCTTTCCAAATTCGAAACACATATCGCAATCTCGACACGTAAACACGGCAAGTTCTAGAAGACAATCACATGCACGATATCACACAATTAACAGAAACTGTATCAAGATATGTATACAGTGAAGCTCAAGTCTCACAGGATAAGCAAATGGTGAAAAACAACAAGCCTAAGCCATCTCACGTCATTTATGCGTTATTTTCTAACATATCATGCGCACTATCATCAAACTTCACCAAAAATTTCTATCGTCATTGGCCACATGGATTAACATACTTCACTTAACTCGTTGATCGACAGACACAAAAAAAAAAAACAAAACAAAACCAACAACAAACGACAAAAGACCCCAAAGCATAACAACTAAACCTATAAAGCATAGAAAACATAAACAGGATTCTCAACCAACGAAACTCGTTTACCCCCAAACTTATTGTGAACATGTGGAAACAATAAGGTTTGCGTAAAAGAGTAGTTGGGAGAAAACTTACCTTAAAACCGTGACTACTCGGTGGCGGATAAAACCACGCCACTCATTCCATTGCCGCATCATCTCCATCATCTTCGTTGTTGCTCGAGATGTGCTCGTTGTTCACGAGATGGCTTGTCGCCGCTCCATAATCGATGTCAAGTTCCGTCAATATGGTCGAGACGACCATCTATGTGATCCAATCGATCATAAATCCCGGTCGCCGAACGGGTGGCGGGCAATATGTCACCGCTTTCAGAAGAACGGGCTCGGCTTGCTCGGCTTGCTCGGCTTGCTCCTCATGCCGTTGCTCGCCGCCTCGCCTTGCGCTTGCTTACGCGCGCGTCCATGCATAATGTGCAGCTCGCCATATTCGGTTTACATCCGGAGTAAAGTATCCGCTATGCTTGTGAGCTCGGATTGGGCGCGAAGATTGATCGCCGCTTTGATCATATAACGCCCACAAGTAACGCCGGGTGCCTCTTCAGAACGCTCGACGATAGGCACGCCTTGTCCAGAAGATGTCGAGAGATCGGACTCTCAATCGTAATCCCAAAGAAATCAGCAATCGTAACGAATCCCCTATACAAATCTTCGAATTACCCAAATGGGATCGCATATGGAAATGCCGAGCTAAGAACATGCCGCATGCATCTTCCGTTGAACACGGCTCCAATCGTAATGCTCATATCTTGTGAAAGGACAGGCCGGGCGTCGAACGGCCATGCAAGGTGAATGAGGAGTCGGTGAAAGTAACGGACCGGCGGATTCCGAATCGAGCTAGCTCGATCTCGAGGCATCATAATACGGAGGTGCTCGAGTCTCCGCGCCCATGAACTTCGCCATACGCTTTGATGTGTACCGACGCCCCTATGTAATTTCCGTCCGATCTCCATTGATGATTCCATTGAGTTCGCCGACGGAGAGTTGACGGGCTCATTGTCGAGCCAAACATGATGTAGTCCGGCATGCCGCTTGTCTTGTGAACATGGAGAGTCGACAAGAATTGAGAGTGAGGATCCGTATGTGAGATAATTGGTCGTGATAACCGAGTACGGCCCGACCTCTCGGCTAACCACGCCACATCATTGGTGATGCCCATCTCGACACGTGGTGAGACACATGAAACGTGAGTGCTTATGCCGTAGTCGCACCAATCTATCCCTAACGGCTTCGACGAGTCACTTGGCGATCGGACCCCAAAATTTTCGGATCAATTCATCCGTGGTGCCACGCGTGGCTCGTCGTGATGCTCATCATGATGCGATCTTGGAAATCATCCCGTGTCTCGTCAGTAGAGGTGGAGACAATGCTCTTGCCTTTCGCCAGGACCGTGAGTACGCTGCATATTTGTACCTAAAAGAATATCAAAATTAGCCTGTATGAATGAAACAATCAAAACAACGACAACCCAAAATGCTCAATATGGATCCCCAAACTTCAACTTAATCAAATTATTTCCATATCGCCATATGATCTCGCAAGATAACATACAATGGGAAAAACACACACATAGCCAAAAAATTCAAAATTGGACGCTCGATAAAACTAGCGATCACCCTCGAGACCCAGCGGTCGCTAGGGTGATCATGAAGAACGGCAATGCCGCCGACGGGCGCGATCGGCAGCACACACATGGGCCAATGCAGACAGACATGGCACCGGGGCCGTCCGGAAGCGGTCGCCGTCATGCCAGACAGCAAACTTTTCAAGGCTATTTTCACAATTTTATTAACCCAAATCAACAATGTAGGCACATTAGACAAACAATATACATGTATAAATGTGAATAAACCTATCATTGGACAAATCATGCTCAAACACCACACAAATCTAGCAAAATAAACCCTAGTCTCTTAAAGTTAATTAAACCCACCTCAAGAGGATAAATGGAACAAATCCTTCCTAATCATGCTCAATAAATGTAAACCCATGAAGATTTAAACGAATATAGCATACCTTGGGTGGATTAGACGGAGAAATGCAAGAAAATTGAGGAAAGAGGTGTTTGTGTGCTTGAGAGGGAGAGGTCTGCGCTTTGATGCAAAAACGTGTGTGTGTGTGTAGGTTAGAATTTTGGGGAAAATAAGGATAAAAGCGGGTCACGGCGGCGCTGGTCGAGTGCTGGTCGCGATTTGATTCATGGTCGAGTCGCGATCGCGAGCTCGGCGCGAGCTCTGTCGCCGTAAAACAACGCTCGCCCAATCTCGCGGCCACCTCGCGACTCGCGGTCGCTAGGGCGGTCGCTAGGTACTTATTTTTTTTTTTTTTTTAAAAAGAAAGCTATTAAACTTAGGATCTAACAAGACGACGTAAACACGACACAAACACGTAAAACAACCAAAACAAAAAACGAAAACAACAAATACAAAAGTGTAAAACTGTTGGGTTACCTCCCAACCGATGCTAGAATTATCGCCGCTAGCTCGATCATTCACCGATCATGGCTCGCTTAGTGGGTCACCTCGACTTCTACCTAAGTGTGACTTGAAGTATGCTTTGAGGTACTTGGCCGCTTACTTTAAAAATGTTGCCCCGAATCTAGGAGCTCAGAACTCCCATTGGCAAACGACGGTAAATGGCAGCACGGCCCCGACCATCTTGACTTTAGCTTTCCTTGAATAGACGAAGTCGAGCATTGTAAAGTAAGACTTCATTACCGGGCTAAATCCTTTTGCACGAATGTGGAGGTCGTGAAATTTCGAGCTCGCTCTCAGATATCCGAGAGTTCTCGAACGCTTCATTCCTCCACTCGCCGAGCTCCAACAGCTGGTCACTCCTCATCATACCGGCCTCTTTGAAGTCCATGTTGATCCTCCTAGTCGCCCAATACGCTTTGTGCTCCAATTCAACCGTAAATGGCGTGATTTACCAAATACCATTTGATACGGAGATAGCCGACGGAGCCCAGACGCATCCTAGAAGCCCAAAGAGCGTCGTCCAACCGCTGCCCAATCTTTGCGCTGAACAACCGACTTCTAGAATCGCTTGATCTCTCGGTTGGCGAGCTCGCTTGCCCGCTTGCTTGTGGATGGTAGGAAGTGACTCGATCTTCACACCATATTTGGCAGAACGCCGCCAGCCACTTATTATTGAGTGCGATCCCCATCAGCGATCAATGCCCTCGGGACTCCAAATCGAGTTAGAATGTTCTTGTGAAGGAACTTGATTACTACCTTGGAGTCGCTCGTGATACCGGAATTGCCTCACCCAACGGGAGACGACTCCACAAAGAAGAAGAATATATGTGTAGCCACAAGACATTGGGAACGGACCCATGAAGTCGATCCCCATACGCCAAATAGTTCCACCTCCATGATGGTTTTCTGTGGCATCTCGCCTTTCTTAGTGACATTCCCCACTCTTTCGACAACGATCACAACTCTCGATAAATGATTGGCAATCTTTAAAAATCAAGGCCAAAAGAAACCATCGTGGCAAATCTTTTACCGCCTTTGTCACGCAAAATGACCTCCAACAACGAACTATGGCACTCGTGGATTATGTTCTCCATTCTCCTTGGGGAACGCAATGACGATCAAACCATCGGCACATCGGCGGTAGAGACGAGGATCGTCCCAATAATAGAACTTCACATCGTGGAGAAACTTCTTTTCAAATGACTCAGCACGATGGAGGTAGAACTCCAATCACCAAGTAATTGACAAAATCAGCGCATTATGGTGTGTGATCGACGATGCTCAAGATGTGCTCGTCTGGGAAGTTCTCCTTGATGCCAATCTTCCTATCCTCTCCTTCGACTGGCTTCTCCAATCGCGACAAGTGGTCGGCTACCACATTTTCGCAGCCCTTTCTATCTTTGATCTCCATGTCGAATTCTTGAAGAAGGAGAATCCATCTCACCAATCTCGGCTTCGAATCTTTCTTCGCGAACAGATGGCGAATGGCGGCATGGTCAGTGTGCACGATGGTGTGGGTGCCCACCAAATAAGGTCTAAACTTATCGAAAGCATAGACTACAGCAAGTAATTCCTTCTCCGTGGTGGTGTAATTCATTTGAGCAGAGTCGAGAGTCTTACTTGCATAATAGATGACTCGGAAAAGCTTGTCTCGTTTCTGCCCCAAAACAGCACCAACTGCCCAATCACTCGCATCACACATCAGCTCGAACGGTTGACTCCAATCGGGTGAGATCAAAACTGGAGTCGAGATCAGGGCCAACTTTAATTTCTCGAACGCCTCCAAACACTCCTTCGTGAACACGAACTTCATATCTTTCTCGAGCAAACCACACAATGGTTTCGTGATCGCCGAGAAATCCTTGATGAACCGTCTATAAAAACCCGCGTGACCGAGAAAACTCCTCACTGATTTGACATTTGTCGGCGGAGGCAGTTTCTCGATAGCGACAATCTTTGCTCGATCCACTTCCAAACCCTTAGCCGAGACTTTGTGACCAAGCACGATACCTTCCTTCACCATGAAATGGCACTTCTCCCAATTGAGAACAAGATTCGTCTCCTCACATCTTTGCAGCACTTGTGACAAGTTATGGAGACAATGGTCGAACGAAGAGCCAAACACGGAAAAGTCGTCCATAAAGACTTCCATAATATTCTCGATCAACCCATGGAAGATGGACATCATGCACCTTTGAAACGTGGCAGGAGCATTGCACAATCCAAACGGCATTCGCCTATAGGCGAAGACTCCATACGGACAAGTGAACGCCGTCTTGTGCTGATCTTCGGGGGCGATAGCAATCTGATTGTACCCCGAATATCCATCGAAAACAAGAGAACTCATACCCGCTAGTCCGTCCAACATCCGATCAATAAAGGGCGGGGGAAAATGGTCTTCCTCGCGGTCGTGTTCGAGCACGATAGTCGATGCAAACCGCCATCCTCGTTACGAGTCTTGTTGCCACAAGCTCGCTCGCCTCGCCTCCTCGATCACCGTGATACCCCTTTCTCGATACCACTGAGTAGGGCTAACCCACTCGCCGGATATGGCATAGATCATGCCCGCCTCAAGAGCTTCAACACTTCCTTTCTCGACGACTCTTGATTGCGGATTCAATCGGCGCTGAGGTTGCACCTTTGGCTTGTATTCATTCTCCAACAGATCCGGCATGCAAATCGAGGGTCACCCTTGATATCGTAAATCGTCCACCCAATCGCCGACTTGTACCGCTCAACACGACCATCGCTTCGTGTCTCCTCATCACCAAAGTCGAAGATATTATCACCGGCACGCCTCATCGCCGCCTAAGAAGGCATACCGCAGTGGTCCGCAACTCTTTCAACTCCATCTTCGTAGTCTCTTCCTTCTTCACCACGGCGCCCTTCCTCCAATCGGCTTCCTCACATCCAAATAAGGCACCGACTCGGGAGGGCCTTGACTTCATCGATGGACTCAAGATACTCTAAAATCTCGCCACACGCCTCATCAAGGTCTCATGGATGAGAAAATCGAGTTCGCATACAAAACTCCACCGGATCACCGATTGAAAGTGAGTGGGCATACCGCTCATAACCTCGACAATCTTCCATGGTCTTCTCGCCGCCGCTTCATAGCATCATATAGAGATTTTCATCTCCTAATCGCTGACTCGGAAGGTGAGATCTCCATCTTGCACGCCTATCAATGCTCGCCGGTAGCTAGGAATGGTCGCCCGAGAATAAGAGGTGTATTCCATCCTCCGCATGTCGAGAACAACGAAATCAGTTTGGGAAGATGAAATCTTAACTTTCACGAGCACGCCCTCCACTATCCCTTTCGGATAAGTCACCGATGTGTCTCGCCATCCAAGAGCTATGGTGGTCGGCTTGATCTCCCAATCTCCAATCGGTTAAAATGGACAACGGCATCGATTGATGCTTGCCCCAAATCACGTAACCTGGAGAATGTCCGCCTCCGACGACACATGCGATGGTGAAGCCGCCTCGATCTTTTCGCTGAGTGGCAACTTTTGCAAGACAAAGACCGCACTCTTGAGACAGATTTATCGCCCTCGAATTTCCCAAGCTTCTTCTTATTGGCAACGGCATCCTTCGTAAACTTAACGTAACCCGCATATCTCGGTGCATCAAGTAAAGGAATATTGATGTGCACCTTTGAAACATCTCCATGAACCGTCAACTTCGTCCGATTCGGGCTTGGCTAAACGGCTTTGAAACGGAATTGGAGGCACGTGACGCCGGAAATCTCTTCACATCCGCCCTCGCGATCTGGACCGCGACGCGTGCGCGGTCGCTGAAGTACATGCACGCTGTCTTCTTTCATCTTCGCGACGCTTGGCGCTCGGGCGCTAGGTGCGCTAAGCTTCAAGCGATTTCTCGACGGCTTCTCGAATGACTCGCGGACCGCTAGGTCGCCGCCAGGTCCCTGATGACATGTCGCTGGGCGTGCTGACTTGTTGCGCCCGGCCGAGCCGCTCGCGAACTCCGCCGCTTTTTCCTCATGGCCGGGCTCATGGTCGCGAGCTTCGGCCGCGAGATTTGCTCTCTTTGCCCGCTTGCCCTGCTCGCCTCCCTCGTGACTTTGATAAGCTCGCCCTCCTCAAATGAATGGCATTACAGGTGATTTTTAGGGTTTACCTCCGTATTACTCGGAATTGGCCCGACTTGTGTCTGCCCATTCATTGTGCGGCTATCTCGACTTATTCGATTCTCCATCATCTTCATGTGCTTTCCATAGCCGTCGGTGGACTCCAAATGATTGATCTTCGCCCGTGTTGCTTATAAACGCACTCGATTCGTTGCCAATTGTTGGTTGCTTACAACCAACCCGCTGATCATATCCTCTAGACTCGGTTTCTTCGTCTCGAATCACCCGCTCGAATCGAGAAACTCGGCGAGGTCGCTGAAAATTATTGGGGTTGGCGACGAGAAATTTGGGTGATTTCTTGTTCGGATTGTACGCGGATTCCCCTGTGACGGTTGTTCCTCCGATTGATGTAGTTCACGCCCTCACCGATTATCTCGACTGCAAAGATTTATCCGAGCCACGCCTTTTCCTTTCCTTTCTTTCTCAAATCGCTTCTTAACAAGGTGAACTCGCCCATAATATTGTCGCATTTCGAGTCACCTTCAACTCGTTGTGCCTTCACCACCGGTGTTCTCTCCATCGCCATCGATAACTGTTAGCCGCCATTTCTTCACGATGCGGTGGCCTCGTCTCACACGCCTGCTCAAAAGGCAACCCCACTGATGCATCAACAATACCCTGTGTGAGGTGTCACCAACAGAAACGGGTAATCGCCGCTCTCGAAAATCCATCTTTGTGGGCACCTTCTCGATAGGCCCAGAATCTTTCCCACGACTCAACAAAGATTCATCTCCTAACTGGAGAAGTGGGAAATCTCGCTATGATCTTACGTGCTTGGGAGGAAAGTACTTCAAAGGAATTTCTCACGTAATCGCCCAACCTGTTGATGCCCGTGACGATCTAAGGTCTTGAACCGCCCTTCGCTGATTTTCGCAGAGAATCCGAACATACGCATCCGGATTGTGTCTTGTGGCACCCCATTCTGCTTGATGGTGTCACAAATGTCGAGATAAGTCTCGAGATGGGCATTCGGATCCTCTGTGACTCCTCCTCGAACTGTTCCTCGAACCATCTTGATTAGGGCGGCTTTAGCTCAAAATTGTTAGCATTAACCACGGGCCCCATCCGCCTCCTTGAAATTGCTCGGTGGGAGGTCTCAGCCACATGTAATTCAATGACCTTGCCGCCCCGGAGCAGGGACAACGAGTCCCATAGTCGCCAATTAGCGCCGCATTTGTGAAATCCGCTAATAGGCGTGCGGCTACTTCCGGAGAACGCCCGTTATTCGATTTGCCATTGCTTCCTTTCTTGCCACTCTCCTTCTCCTTTGTGAATTCTCGATTTCGGATCAAAGTGTAGTTGAGGAGGTCCTCGGGACCTTGTGAACATAAACCACCGGAGAAAGTAAGGAAATCAGTTGGCGAGGACTAAAAATAAAAATTAAAAGTACAACTTGAATTAATAATTCCAAATTGACAAGTTATTCCTATATGATCTTAACAATCCCGTAGAACGCGCCAAAATTTGATCGCTTCCTTTTCACACGCAAAAAGGTGTAAATATAAGTGTTAAGCATCGTATCCACGTGGGATTGTAATACCTAAAATACTGAGCTAACTCAAAGAAGAATTCATCATTATCCAAGTAACAAATATGGTTTTAAGGTATTTTAGGGCTTCGAACTCAATCAAAGCAAAGGTAACAAAACGTAAAGTAAATTAAAGCAATAAACACTGGATGTTTAAAAACAGAGAGACGACTAACCACAGGGCTGCATTAATCCAATCCACAACATATGTTTATCCTGCTCTTATTAACCAATTTTAATCCAGATAAAGATGGAAGATCACATAAATAACCGACAATTTCTCATTACGACAAAAGGGTCAGAGATTACTAGTTTTCCCTATTCTTTACGCCTCTAGGTGAAAACAAGTAACTCCAAACGGATCACAAAGATTATGCTTCCTACGAATATCCTATCTCGCCTACGACTCGAAGGCTCATTCGATCATGCATTCGATATCGATTGACAATTAACACAATTACGTAATTAACCGACAACTAAACATGCATCGAGATTGATCGTAAACCAACACATATAAATAAGCACAATCGAATCATTAATCAATGTATGGACTGTAAATAACGATAACAGACTCACAACATATAGGATCGAATCATGCAAACCAGGATTAGAACGAAAAACTAGCCGCATATAATAAACGAAATGAAATACGATTTAATCATAAAGACAAAAATTGAATATATAAAACCCGTGATGTAGCGTTGGATGAACACGTTGGGCTTGAATCCCAACCTCAGCGAAAAACGGAAACTTGCAGAAATCGTCCGGACGAAACGTTCCGGATCGTAAACAAAACGTAAACTAACGGAGAACAATACGTAAAATAAATCTAGAATGAAACAATATGGAACCTAAAGCTAAACTCGAAAAGCGATGTAAAAACTTCGTAAAAGAGGCTGCGGAATCGTAGGTGTGGAGTTGAGGCGAGGGGTCGCATATATATAGCACACCCCAAACCCCACTTTTCCTTCGCTGCCTCGCGACCACCCTTCGCGCGGTCGCTAGGAGTGGTCGCGAGGTAATCTCGGCGCTTCTCGCCGCGATCGCCTCTGCGCCCGCTTGGTTGGTTCACACCACACCTAGCGGTCGCTAGGAAGTTCGATATGGTCGCGAGAAATCGTCCAGCCGGCTTTCGCTAGGCTTCGCCTGGCGCCTTCATGGTCGCGGTCTTACGGGTTCTGTGGCGTGTTTCCTAGCGGCCGGCCTGGCGACCGCTAGTTGCAGTCGCTAGAAACACGCCGATTGTGTGTTTTGTCTCGTGCGCCGCTCCTTGCTTCGATTTTCAACATATAGACCTACACAACACCAAAAGAACACCCAAGAGCGTGTCTTCTAAAAAGATAAAACATTAGGAATCGATACGTAAACGCACATTAAACGAGCTAAACTCATCTTCAAATATCAACTATAAACGTGTAAAATGCGCGTTTATCAATTCTCAACGTACCATCCTTCTTCTTACAAAGGGACATGTGCTCCACAGGAGACACACGCGGGTCTAATGAAACCTAACTCAAGAGTTCTTGTAGTTGGGTCTTCAATTCCTCCAGCCTTCGCCATTCGGCATGGGGCTGACACATGGGGCGTAACCGGTTCGAGGTCCATATTGAACTCAATCTGCGTTTGGCGGTAATCCCGGAGTTCATCCGAAATACATCGGGTATTCGCTTCACGCTCGGATGTCTTCATCATTCTCCATTCCGCCTTCCTCCAGAGATAGACAAGGTAGGCGTGGTTCTCTGTCTTGCTAAGAACTGCACTGTGCCGTAGCTGCTTGATATGATCTGGACTCTCCTTCCATCTGCGATCACGTGAAGTCAGAGAGTTTTCTCCGGGATGTTGGAAAGAAATTTTCCAGCTTCATTCCACAGTGATGGTTGCATTATGTTCAGGATTAACCAATCCATTCGTAATTATGTCTACATACTCATGGTAGCGGAGCGTTATCTGTCACACCTTAATGAGCCTAGGTCTAAGTTCTATGTCCAGCATATGTGGGTTATCGCTCTTATGCCTTACCGGAGAGAAATTATCATGATTTGTTCGGCTAGGATCTAATCCTAAGTTCTCTAGCATGCGTTCATCAATAAAGAATCGGCGCTAGTATCAAACAGTGGCAATCTTCCATATTTTATTTACAGCATGCACGTGATCGGTCGATCCTCAGATAGTCAGAATCGACCATCCAATAGCTCACGATTAATACCGAGCAAAGCTTCTTCCGGCCGGGCTCGGAGAATAGTAGATAATTACCGGAGGGTTTCCTCACCAGATATGCATATTTGAGATGGTTCGCAAAGTCTTTAGGATTAACATCGGAGGTTCATCGATCGATGGGCTGGGTGCTCGATTCATCTGATCACGAGCCCCAGCCGACCCGAGTTCGGCCACCAAGCGAAATCGACATTTTCTTCGAGATGCCGACACAACTCGCTTTTCTCCAACTCTACGAGTTCGCATAGCTTCATCACTAACCAACCGCGAGGTGCGATCCTCATCAGGTCCGCGATGACCGCCCAGACCTGGACATCAGCATTCCTCCGCTTCATCCGGATTACATAGATTGAAAACATCAAGGTAACCTCGATCATTCCCTCATGGTAAGCTCGCCTTCGAACATCAATTAGAGTTCAGTTAGAAAAGGACGTCCCAAATGATGGCACCTGATCTCGCCTATAATCCAAGATAATGAAGTCCGGCAGAAAACGAATGTGTCCACTTTTACTAATACATCCTCAATTTTCCTCGGGAGCTACAGATCGTCCGCCAATTGCAAGGTCACCGCTCGGCCTCACTCTCCTATCCCGAGCTTTTAAATATCGAGAGCGCATCAAATTTATGTTGCTCCGAGATCACATAACGCACGCACCGACGCCGCCCTCCAATCGAAAGCATGGAATGTAAAGCCCTCGATCTTTCAACTTATGAGCTTGCTCTCTTTAGCATCGCATTACTACTTTCGCCGCCACGCCAACTCGCCCAACCGCTCTTCTTGGTCGATGTCCTTCAAGAACTTCACGTAGTTCGGCATTTGTTCCAACGCCTACCAAAGGAATGTTGATATGTAATTGTTTCGTAACATCGAGAATCTTCAAACCGGTATCCCGCCGCTTTTCTTCAACCTTCCAAAAAGGCGCGGACGATACATGTAATAACCCGAAAAATTTAAAACTTTTATTTGTGATGTTTCAATCACTTATACGTGGTTCTGACCTAATTATGGGTAACCAACGAAATGAATTAGAATGATTCGGAGATCGAAACTAGAGAAATCAAAACTAGTGACTAGTCCTGATTATAGGTTTTCCAATAGCCCGAACATAGAATGAAAGATCGAGAATGAATTTAACAAATGGATTTCATTTCTGTAATCTCTCTCACGAAACATACGGTAAGCAAAGAATGAGAATTTTCGGCATACTTGCCTTGGCCACCTTAAAAGCACTATTAGCCGTGATCAACTTCCAAATCATACAACAATGATGATTCATGATAACAATTAAAATCATGAAGGATATATTATTATGAATTTAGAAATTATAAGAATCAATTTCTGAAAGAAATTCTCAAGAACTTAACCGAACGCCGAAAAGATATACCGAAAACCCTAATCCGATCCGAATGATCCGAACTCGCACTAAGGGCTAAATCAATAAAATATTATTTATAAGACTCAAATTAATTATGAAATCTCAAGAGTTCAATAGAATTTTGAAAGAGCATAATTTAATCGTCGAACTGCTTCCGCTGATAACTCGATTGACTTATCGACGACGTCCGAACTTCATGAAATTTTTATAAACATTGAAACAAAAGGTTATTTAATGAAATAAACCTAAGGTTCCGAGAAATCAATCGAAGCGCAAAAACTTAAAGAGCACACGCCAAAACCGGTATTTGACCAATCCACCTCCCAACTACCACCAAGACCACCCCAAATGGGTAATGCCCTTAGGTCTGCCAATACAGTGAGGAACCGTCCCTTTGCAGCCCCATTTTCTTAGGACCAATTCTCTCTCAATTTTCAAATTCTCTTCACTTTTCAAACCTTAAGCCTTTAATCCTCCATTCCAAACCTCTCACACGCCAAATAATCTTTCTAAGACCATAGTAATGTATTATTCATCATCCTCTTCCATCCTAATGGAGTGGAATTTTGTTTGAATTTTTTGGTTTAAAAACCTTAGTTTGCTCCATTTTTTTCGTGACTTTAGAGACACCAAATTCTCTCAAGCCATGAATGAAAAATACTTAGAATAATGTTCTAATACACTGTAAAAATTTCAATTTTGGAGCATGTTTGATATTTTTCGATTATGCTTTATTTCTTTTATATGTGATAAAGCATGATTTTGTCAATATTATTCGATATGTTGCTTGTTGATGTATTAGGAGCATGTAGAATAAATATGGTAATTTTCAGAATATTTTTGATTTTCTCAGATTTTGATTTTATTTGTTGGAAAATAGTCGAGATAGTGTTAATATATGATATGAACATCATATATTAATCTTGAAATTTTTAAACACTACTCCTATTTTTCAAAATGGACAGAATATATTTAAGTATTTTTAAGTCATTGTTCGATTTTATTTGTTGAGAAAAGAGATAGTGATTAATATATGATATGAACATCATATATTAATCTTAAAATTTTGAGACACTACTCCTATTTTCCCTTTGAATACCGAAAATATATGTATATATCTAAGGATTTATTTGATTTCATTTGTTGAAAATGATAGGATATGTTATGGTAGAAATAATATGAACCTAATACATTGTTGAATTATAGAACGATATGTAAAATATGTGTATGACAAAAGAATTCCAAGCATTTCGTCTCATATTATAAATATTAATTGATGTTTAATGTTATATTATATGTTATCATAATATAAACATGTGAAGGAATGAAATTTATTGAGTATGTATATATATATATGATTACCTAAATATATATAAGAAAAGTATGGTTTAAATTTTAATGCACGATATGAAATGATACTTCATGTTTAGTATATGGTATAAGCATGATATAATTTTGTGGAATTTAACCAAAGCTCATTAAATGGTGATCATTTAAACTATATGTTTTAACCCATGATTTGAAATTTTATATGATGATATTGAGTTGGTAATTAAATTTATAGTATGAGGAGGATAACATGATTTTATTGAATTTATTGATACATATGCTAATTGTTGCTAATTATCTAAAACATAACAAAATGGCTAAGTATGGGTTTACTTCTAATGTTAAATAATGTTATGATAGTGAAATTATAAGCTTAGAATAAATGGTTGTGATTATGGTATGAATGGAACATTTACACATACACAATGATTGTATATCATGTTAGAAATAGTATATTAAATGTTTATAAATCGACAAACCAAAACCCCAAACATAAACAACATAATACTATATAGAATCCAAAAGAAATCGACTCAATTTCGATAACTTAAGAATGAATCAACGAGAATCAAAGTTAGATATAAATTAGATTTTCTATTAATAAAAGGATACCAACGCGTAGTTCCTGTTAGAAAACCAAAAGTCGAGCTACAACGTTAGTACTCAATAACGACAACCCAATACGATATTAGTTGAGCATTAAAACAACTCGATAATGAATAACGATTATACATATGTAATCTCCAACGAAAGTTAAATAAGCAATGTCGTGAATGAAAATTAAGATTCGAACACAAGATGTCAATCCTTATGTCTCAAACATCGAGTTAATATCCTCAAGTACTTCATTTATTCTAAGTACTTACTTACATGATAGCATGTGTTCACTTGAATCATAAGTCACTCCTTTATTTGTCGTAATACGAAAGTCGCCAGCATAACCTACTAGGACGAACTATAATTGTTAAGTCTAGTTAGTGGCTCGAGAATATCCTAATATACCAATCACAATTTGATTACCGACAATCTATAACGTAATAACGCTTAGAATAAAACTAAGGTTAAGAGTCGAGATAGACTCTAATATGTGATTCATAATCAAGTTCACCATGAACGATGAAGTAATATAGCTTGGGAATTGGGAATGCAAGATAATAGAAATTATCTTAAACAATCACACGAATCATCAAAGAAACCCTAATTGGAAACTTTAAGTCGAATCATAAACGACCTTCGAGATAGAAAGAATCTAAGAAAGGTTATTTTCTTACGGGTTTGATCGCATTAGTCGGCGAGGAAGAACAACCACACCGCTTCACTTAGACATTACTAGCTCGATTAGGTGGGCTCTCGAACAAAACGATATACATATTCGCCTCAAAGCATGATTTACAAAAGCTTTATGAAATATTATTCCATGAACTGCTATCGATCGCCAAATGTTTATGTTTTGTTGTGATCCTATCCGAGGTTGGTATATCAAACGTGGTATGAGAACGAGTCGTCCACCAACGTTAAAAGGATAACGATCGGATCCGACTTAGTTGAGGACTAACTCGGATTGTGTACACGCGACCGTGTTAAGGTTAGCTACTCGATCGTCATGATACGACTATGTGTAGGCCACCTCCATAGTGCGCGAATGAATGAATGAATGAATGAATGATCGATATGGAACAACGTGACGAAATAGTCCGCCGGACATTTTCGAAAATCATAAATGTTTGATAGGTATGAGTCTTTCAACTAAAACCTCATGTGCTATTGTGGGCTCAATAACTTTTGATAAAGAAAATGTTTTCGCAATGAGTCCACCGAGTACTTTTGTACTAGCCCCGCATCTCGCTTTTGATGTAAGGTGTCGAGTGCGATCACGACGCGATAAGTGGGCGTGAGAAGTAGCTTGTTTTGATGCTTTATTAGAAAGGTTTCTAGAACTGGGCATGCATCGCTATATGCATGTCCACACGCTTATTTGCCGCCTAACTCGATATTATTTTGATGTTTTGATTATAATCGCTTATACCGATTGAACTTGAGGTCGCACTGCCTCGAATTATGCCCCGATTAGGTTATTTAACCTCAACCTTTCGACTAGTCCTCCGTGACTTGAGTTGATATTGAATAGTCTATCCCTTTAGTCTATGCTATCGAGTAGTAAAATGGTTAATCGCATTGATTAGTTGTGTTTATATCCACGCTTTATCATACCAAAGGACGATCCATATGATCCGTACTGGGAAGTCGGTCACAAAGTGGTATCGAGCACTTGTCCGATCCGAACCCTAGAAACCCTTTCCTCGAATCCTAAGTTGAAAGTTGAGTCTAGAAATTGCTTATGTTTGATCACATCGACCGCAGACTCCATCATCATCCCGCTCAACGAGGAAGTTATAACTATTTCAACCGGAAGTTGTTTGAAAATGGAAGTTTATGAAATATGAAATGGACTTACAAAATCGCATGTTGCTAAGGTTGAAATATGTTTGAAAGGAGAAAGTCTCAAAATTTCAAATGGAGTTGTTGTTTCAATGATTTTGGAAAAAAGGAATGATTGAAATTGAAAGTTATTTTCAAAATAACTCAATTGTTAGTTAAAAGAGTTGAAAACGGGAGATTGATAATGGAACGACATGAGAATACTTTATCGCAATTTATGTTATGAGTTGGTTTACCCTATATGCAAAGCATGCTAGAGGCATAATGTTAACGAGTATGTTTCCCCATGAGAACATAGACTCTAAGACGATGATCCCTTCGTCGAACTTAGTATGAGAATATAAGATATCCCTATCAACGGAATACCAAGGAAGAACGAACATAGAAATTTTAAGAATCACAACCGAACGGATTTGAGGATGAGAATGCGACGACTCTATGATGACGTAAGCGATTGCTTAACCGAGGTTCGTGATCGCCACGAGTCCCAACCTTTCTACGCCAAGAAATTCGAACACTATATGTGCTATCTCTATCGTGGCGATAACGAAGAATCTAAGCATAATGTTAAGAAAGTATGAAAAGAAAGATCAAATTGTAAGATTACGGAACGTATATGATTGAATATTATGATACGAATGGAAATAAGGAATTCGAACCCAATGAGAACGGGTGACTACTTAGCCTTTACCCGGCTAGACATCGAAAGTCTTTTTCACCCTAAGAAACTATACCGCCTCTTCCAGACCAACCATGAAAGTAGTTTCATGAGAACTTAGGAATATAGATATATGATTATGGTTCTGGATTTTTACGACTAGAAGTCTTTATCCTATAAGATCCATCCCCGAGGAGGTTGTACGCTCCTATTGTTAATACCGTGATGTGTCGAGGAGATGACGCCGACAGTTCTTAGCTCACCCGCAGACGTCATCGCACGTCACGCAGACATGCCGCGGTACGCCACATTATGACGGTATGCTTTAATGATCACGCGACTCACCATCCGATCGGCGAGATATGCCGTGAGATATCGGCGATTATATTTATCGATGTCGGAGAGCTCGATCTGAGGCGAACTTGTCTGCTTTTTTCAACCTAAGCTACGTATTCATGGTATACGAGCTACACAATGGGACCGCATCTCTAATCGGGAATACACCGGGCGGGTATGAGATTCAGTGGCTTCATCCGGAGGTGCCTCGTGGCATCCGATCGACCCAAGATTCTCACGGCCATGGCGGTGAACATGTTCGAGGTCGGACCTTCTCGCCTCGATAGCTATTTTTCGGTCCTACCGCTAGGATTCGAGCCCCATCATTAATGCCTGCACCATCGCCACCGATCATTCTATGTCAAGATCCATCTCTACCTACCGGTGCTCCCTAGTTTAGCCGTCACACCCGCATGGACCCCCACTCATGATACCGTGAGGTTGATGATCCATGTGGCCTAGTCAGACGCATCGTGAGAGGAGCGTTCTCGCCGCCGCTCCGCTACCGCCAAGGAGATCACGACCGAGATCCACCGAGACCGGGCCGCTATAGGAGAAGAAGATAGAGTCCGAGCCCGCGCTCTCTCACACTCGATGCAGAGGTTGGAGGAGAGGATCCGTAAGAAAATTCGGAGCGAAATCACGACCGATGATACGGAGAAAGTTGATAGTACCCATACTTCCAGCTCAATCCACACGATGAGCCCTATTTTACACCGGCGATTATGGATCTAGTTCTAGGACTAGATAGTGTTTTGTCTATATACTTTGTATATGTTTCGCGCATGGAAACGATAGGTCGTCCCGACATGAACCCTTATTTCGATCGCACGGTAGCTGCTTAGATTTTGTACGCACCGCGACTAGGTACAATCGAGTGATGCCGAGACACTGGAGTATCATACCCCACTCCAGCCTTTTGTGGATCATAAAAGTGATGATGAAAGTCCTAGTATGTACATTTGATTTGATATGATGATAGCTCCCCGAGAGCTTTGTTTTTAGGTTGCGATATATGGTGTTCGGGCTGACGCTAGATTTATGTTTATGATTATATATACATACCGCTAAGATATCTATGATCTTGACGGATGGTATAAGAAGATATCCGATTATATTTATGAAAGATAGAATGCCACCGAGAAGAAAAACCGAGGTAACACCCAAAGAGACGACACACTCCACCACCACCACCGACAAGACGGATTGATGAACTATTCTACGTAACCTGCACTTTCAACGGATTGGGAATCTCGTGATGTTAACTTGATTCGCACGTCGAGCGAATCTTTAACTTCCTTCACTGCATCTTCAAGAACGCCTCATGCGCTGCTTCCTGATGACCGGCCGCCGATTTCATGAAAGCAAGATGAAGACTCTATCCGAGGAGGAGTCGGAAAATTTCTCCTGTGAGGAATTTAAGGAGAGGTGTACGAGAAGACATTCCTAAGAGTTACCCCAAGAGAAAGCGAATATGAGTTTTACAACCCACGCAAGAAAAAGACCACATTGCAGACATGACCGTGCATTTCGTGAAATGTCACCAGGTACGCCGCCTGGGTCGACACCGACAGAAGAGGACCGAGAAGTTTCGCCGACCCGCCATGAAATCGTGGCGCTAATCTGGTCACGGAAATATGACATACCGCGAGGCCCCTCGGGCATCGACATCGGCACCGCTATCCGAGACAGATTGTCGCTGGCACCCCCGAATCACCAAGGAGATCGTGGAAGAGAAAGTGAAGGACCCCACCAAAGTCAAGGATCCAACACCGCCCGTGCCGACAGGAGGCATGGCAAGGAACAACGCGGTCATCCGGCACGGCAAGGAAATGGACGCCTATGGTACCAAGACCATGAGAAACCGAATTTGAGGCTCCCCGACGCCAGTGCCATAGGAGTCACAAGGGCATGCGATTACAAATGACGGATGCCCGTGTGGCGAGGCTACTACCCGCAGACTCGCCATACGCCAAGGAGAAATGATCGCCCAATGTTCCCAAACCAAGTCCAAATTATTCGGCTATCCAAGCTCAACTGCTCCAAAGAATAGCCCCCATTCAAGATTTCCACCAATCCAACGACAAGATCAACCACTACGACAACGACAACAATAATGACGGCAGCAGCAAAGAATAACCGATACCTAACAACAACAAATGACAACAAACCAAAGAACAACAACAACATCACCAACAACAATAACCACCACTACGCTGTGGCCTACGCCAACCAAGAAATGTAATTCCATGAACCGCCAAGGAACCAAGGAAACTCAAGGTGTATGGGAACACCTCCAATTGCTCGTTATCCACTGCTTGATACTACCGCATTCTTTTATGACGAAGATGCAGAGAACTTAGGATTAGATCCTAAACGCTACCGAACAAATCATGATAATTTCTTCTCCGTAGAAGGCATAAGAACGATAACCCACATATGCTCGAACATAGAACTTAGACTAGCTCACTTAAGGTCATGACAGATAACCTTCACGCCATACCTATGATGATGTGGACATAATCCTAGAATGGATGGTTAACCGAACATAATGCAACCATCCCGTGGAATGAACGGAAAATTTCTTTCCAACATCCCTAGAGAAACCTACTGCACTTTCACGTGATCGCATGGGAAGGAGAGTCCCAATCATATCCGCACTACAAGCAATGACGTTGTCAACAAGACAGAACCACGCCTACCTTGTCTATCTCAGAGGAAGAGCGAACGGAGAATGATAGAAGACATTCCATCGCGGAAGGAATACCCGATGTATTTCCGTATTAACCACTGGGATTACCGCCAAACCGACAGATTGAGTTCACGGCGGACCTCGAACGTGTTCACTCGTGTCGAAAGCCCCATAACCAATGGCACCAAAGGAACTGGAGGAATTGAAGACCCAACTACAAGAACTCGAGTTAGGTTTCATTAGACCCTGTCTCCCTCGGAGCATATGTCCTTTTGTGAAGAAGAAGAAGGATGTACTGAGAATGTGCATAGACTATCGGAGTTAAACAAGATAACTCTTAAGAATAAGTACTTTTCGCTTAATCGACGATCCGCTTGATCGCTTTATGAGGGGAGTCTTTTCAAAGATAGATCTAAAGTCGGATACCACCAACAAAGAATTAGACCGTAGGATGTACCTAAACGGTTTCAGACAAGGTATGGTCTCGATTCATCGTCATGCCCTTTGGACTTACAAATGCCCCAAAGAAGATTTATGGATATCATGAATATGGTATTTCACCCAGATTTAGACAAAGTTGTCCTAGTATTCATAGAGATATCCTAATATACCCAAGAATAACCAAGAACACGAAGAGCACTTGAGAATCAGTCGCAAACATTGAGGCAAGAGCAACTCTTGCCAAGTTTAGCAAGTGCGACTCAAGAGGGACATTCTAGGTCACATCGTCTCGCCGAGGGAATCAAAGAGACCCTCAAGATCGACACGCTTATGAGAGTGGAGTCGCGAACAACCCGAATGAAATTGAGTTTCTTAGGACTTGCCGCTACTATTGAAGATTTATCAAGGATTCTCAACGATAGCCCGACCCATGACCCAATTGTTGAGAAATGAATCAAGTACACTGACCGACGAGCGAGACTAGTTTCCGTGAGATCAAGGAGTTGTCGACGACAAGACCGCATAGCAAGAATCGGGCGTATAAAGAATACACAATCTACACGGATGCTTCAAAGAATGGACTAGACGTGTTCTGATGCAAGAAGGCAAGGTTATTATGCTTCACGGCAATTACGCCACATGAGTTGAACTATCCTACGCACGCACTGAATTACCAACAAATGTATGCCTTAAAGATTTGGAGGCACCACCTTATGGAGTTAGATGAGATCTATATCGACCATAAAAGCCTCAAGTATTTAGAAAGATCTTAACACGAGGCAACAGAGATGGTTAGAGCTAGTGAAAGATTACGACTGTGGTATCAATTACCACCCGTGCAAAGCTAATGTTGTAGCCGATGCCTTGAGTCGCAAATCCCACCCTAGTTTGGGATGTCTCTACCATGAGGAAATGCTTATAAAGAAATTTCAGAGGATGAACATCAAGTCAGACCCGCTCTCGATAATAGAGGGTTGTATTGCAACGCTGATCGCAATCCTGCACTTAAGAGTCCAAATCTTAGAAGCTCGTAAGAAAAAGGTTGAGGAAATACGAGCTAAGATCAAGGACAACAACCACAAGAATTTCAAGAAGCAACAGATAACGCTTTTGTTGTATGACGGAGAGTGTGTTCCAAGACAAGGGCTTAGGAACTAGATCTGAAAGAAGCCCATGATACTTACACCGCACACCGGATGCACCAAATGTACCAAGAGGATGAATAGCGGACGAGTTTATTCAGAGAACGTTGTTTGACGCGCCAACAAGTGAAAAGCACCAACGCACTATATGGAACCTTACAACCGCTAGACATACCGGAATGAAATGGGACGATATAGCCATGGATTTTGTCACCTACCCAAATCGCAAAATGAAATACCTTATTGGGTCATCATCGATCGTTGACCAAGAGCAGATTTTATCCATCCCGATAACACATGGATCGCATGGACTAGCACACCATGTTCGAGAGGTATACACCTCATGGAGTTCCAAGACTACGCCCGATAGAGACTCAAAATTTACATCCGATTCGGATGAGTTTACAAAAAGAATTGGGACTCGACTACATTTCAAAAGCTTCGCCCACCCACGGACGGATTTGACACCGAGAGGACCATTCAAACGCTAGAAGACATAAGTTGAGAACCGCCGCCCCGATAGAGGAGAAATGGGAACAAGGTTGCCACTTGTGAATTCGCCACAATAAACCTACCAGCAACAATTGAATGGCCCCAGACGAAGCTCTTATGGAAAGAAATGTCGATCACCCTCTACCGGGATGAAGGAGAAAGGAGAGTATTAGACCGACTTGGGTGAAATGATCGAGATTATGAGATGATCCGCCAACGGATCAAGGAGCACAAGACCGACAAAAGTCATATACCGACAAACGTCAGACAGAACCCATTTTTGACGAGGAGACAAAGTCTTCAAGATTTCTCAAAAGGAATCGTGAGATTTGGAATAAAAGAAACTACAACCACGCTTCATAGACCCTATGAAATTTTGAGTTAATAGACCATCGGCTTACCGACTTGCATCACGCCAAGTTTTGGAACGCGGCACAATGTGTTCCATGTTTCACAACCATGAAGTACATACATGACCCCACCCAAGGATACCGCCGACATGACACATCGCCCTGCTGACAATATGAATTACGAGAACCGCCACGTAAATTTTGTAATCGACGATCCAAAAGCCGCGAACAAAGAGATATCACAGAAAGTTCTATACACCATGGTCAAGAAGAAGCAACCGGGAACCGAATCAGCTATGAAAGAGAAATACCCGATCTATTCCATGTTAGCAAATTTCTGACTAAATTTATTTTAAGTGACGGCATGAATAACCGAAAATTTAAAACTTTATTTGTGATGTTTCAATCACTTATATGTGGTTCTTAGACCTTAATTATGTTTAAGGTAACCAACGAATTAGAATCGATCTAGATCGAAACTAGAGAAATCAAAAACTAGGACTATCCCCACCGGATTAGGGTTTTCAATAGCCCAACATAGAATGAAAGATCGAGAATGAATCTTAACAAATGGATTTTATTTCTAGAATCCTCTCACGAAAACATATGAGAAGCCAAAGAATGAGAATTTTCGCATACTGCTTCTACGGCCTTAAAAGCACTATTTACGAGCTTGATCAACTTCCAAATCGCGTAACAACCATGATGATTCATGATAACAATTAAAATCATGAAGGATATTATTATGAATTTAGAAATTATAAGAATCAATTTCAAAGAAATTCTCAAGAACTTAACGAAAAGATATACCTGAAAACCCTAATCGATCCGAATGATCCAAACTCGCACCAAGGGCTAAATCAATAAAATATTATTTATAAGACTCAAATTAATTATGAAATCTCAAGAGTTCAATAGAATTTTGGAAAGAGCATAATTTAATCGTCGTGTCGCTCAAGCGATAACTTTGATCGACTTATTTGACGACGTCCAACTTCATGAAATTTTTATAAACATTGAAATAAGTCATTTAAAGGCTATTTAATGAAATAAAACCTTAAGGTTCCGAAATCAATCGAAAGCTGTTAAACTTAAAGAGGCAGTATTAACACGCCAAAACGGGTAATTTGACCAATCCACCTCCCAACTACCACCAAGACCACCCCAAATGGGTAATGACAGCTCTTAGGTCTGCCAATACAGTGAGGAACCATCCCTTTGCAGCCCCATTTACTTAGGACCAATTTCTCGCTAATTTTCAAATTCTCTTCACTTTTCAAACCTTAAGCCTTTAATCCTCCATTCCAAACCTCTCACACGCTCAAATAATCTTTCTAAGACCATAGTAATGTATTATTCATCATCCTCTTCCATCCTAATGGAGTGGAATTTTGTTTGAATTTTTTGGTTTAAAAACCTTAGTTTGCTCCTCATTTTTTCGTGACTTTAGAGACACCAAATTCTCAAGACATGAATGAAAAATACTTAGAATAATGTTCTAAGGAACCGAAAAATTTCGTAATTTTTGGAGCATGTTTGATATTTTTCGATTTATGCTTTATTTCTTTTATATGTGATAAATCATGATTTTGTGAATATTATTTGATATTGTTGCTTGTTATTAGAAGCATGTAGAATAAATATGGTAATTTTCTGAATATTTTTGAATTTTCTTGTATTTTGATTTTATTTGTTGGAAAATAGTTGGGAGATAGTGTTAATATATGATATGAACATCATATATTAATTTGAAATTTTGAAACACTACCCTATTTTTCAAAATGACAGAATATATTTAAGTATTTTAAGTCGTTCGTTTTTATTTGTTGAGAAATAGTTGATATAGTGATTATATGATATGAACATCATATATTAATCTTAAAATTTTTGACACTACTCCTATTTTCCTTGAATACCGAAAAATATATGTATATATCTAAGGATTTATTTGATTTCATTTGTTGAAAATGATAGATATGTTATAGTAGAAATAATATGAACCTAATATGCATTGTTGGGAATTATAGAACGATGTAAAATATGTGAGGACAAAAAGAATTCCAAGCATTCGTTCATATTATAAATATTAATTGATGTTTAATGTTAATATTACATGTTATCGCATAATATAAACATGTTGTGAAGGAATGAAATTTATTGAGTATGTATATATATATATGATTACCGAAAATATATAAGGGTGAAAAGTATGGTTTAAATTTTAATGCATGATATGAAACGATGCTTCATGTTTAGTATATGGTATAAGCATGATATAATTTTGTGAATTTATTGAACACCAAAGCTCATTAAATGGTGATTGCTGAAAACTATATGTTTTAACCCATGATTTGAAATTTTATATGATGATATTGAGTTGGTAATTAAATTTATAGTATGATAGAGTATAACATGATTTTATTGAATTTATCGATACATATGCTAATTGTTGCTAATTATCAAAACATAACAAAATGGCTAAGTATGGGTTTACTTCTAATGTTAAATAATGTTATGATAGTGAAATTATAAGCTTAGAATAAATGGTTGTGATTATGGTGAATGAATGGAACATTTATGCACACATACACAATGATTGTATATCATGTAAGAAATTAGTTTTCTAATGCTTAGTATAGTTTATGTGGTATGGTATTATTGGTGTCGAATGTTTATGTTTATGTTAACCGACAAACCAAAACCCCAAACATAAACAATATAATACTATATGTACGAATCCAAAAGAAATCGATCAATTTCGATAACTTAAGAACGAATCAAGAATCAAAGTTAGACATAAATTAGATTTTCTATTAATAAAAGGATACTCGAATGCGAGTTCCTAAGTTAGAAAACCAAAAGTCGAGCTACAACGTTAGTACTCAACAACACAACCCAATACGATATTAGTTGAGCATTAAAACAACTCGATAATGAATAACGATTATACGATATATGTAATCTCCGACGAGTTAAGTTAAATAAGCAATGTCGAATAGTAAAACAAGATTCGAACATAAGACGTCAATCCTTATGTCTCAAACATCGAGTTAATATCCCTCAAGTACTTCATTTATTCTAAGTACTTACTTACATGATAGCATGTGTTCACTTGAATCATAAGTCAATACTCTCTTTATTTGTCGTACATACGAAGTCGTCAAGCATAACCTACTAGGACGAATTATAATTGTTAAGTCTAGTTAGTGGCTCGAGAATATCCTAATATACCAATCACAATTGATTACCGACAATCTATAACGTAATAACGCTTAGAATAAAACTAAGGTTAAGAGTCGGGATAGACTCGAATATGTGATTCATAATCAAGTTCACCCACGAACGGCGAAGTAATATAGCTTGGGAATTGGGAATGCAAGATAATAGAAATTATCTTAAACAATCACATGAAATCATAAAGAAACCCTAATTGAAACTTTAAGTCAGAATTCATAAACCACCTTCGATCGATAGAAAGAATCTAAGAAAGGTTATTTTCTTAGGAAGGGTTTGATCGACGTAGTCGGCGAGGAAGAACAACCACACCCGCTCACTTAGACTTACTAGCTTGATTAGCAGGGCTCTTCGAACAAAACGATATGCATTCCGTCTCAAAGCATGATTTACAAAAGCTTTATGAAATATTATTCCATGAACCGTTATCGACCGCCAAATGTTTATGTTTTGTTGATCCTATCCGAGGTTGGTATATCAAACGTGGTACGAGAACGAGTTGGTCCACCAAACAAAAAAGGTATCGGGATCCGACTTAGTTGAGGACTAACTCGATTGTGTACACGCAGACTGTGTTAAGGTTAGCTACCGACGCTCACACAACACTATGTGTAAGTGGCCACCCATAGTGCCAATGAATGAATGAATGAACGAATGATCGATATGGAACAACGCGGATGAAATAGTCCGCCGACACTTTTGGAAAATCATAAATGTTTGATAGCATGAGTCTTTCAACTAAAATCTCGCTGCTATTGTGGGCGCTCAATAACTTTGATAAAGAAAATGTTTTGCAATGAGTCCACCGAGTACTTTTTGTACTTAGCCCCGCATCTCGTTATGTGCGGCAAAGGAGCAAGGATCGGCGATGGGTGCAGGTGGTGCGTAGTAGCGTTTTGATGCTTTATTAGAAAGGTTTCTAACCTGGGCATGCATCGCCATATGCATGTCCACACTATTTGCCGCCTAACTCGATATTATTTTGATGTTTTGATTATAATCGCTTTCACCGTATCAACTTGAGGTCGCACTGCCTCGAATTATGCCCCGATTAGGTTATTTTTGAACCTCGAACCGATCAGTCCTTCTCGCGACTCTGAAATGATATCAATAGTCTATCCCTTTAGTCTATGCTATCGAGTAGTAAATGGTTAATCGTATTGATTAGTCGTTTATATCCCCGCTTATCATACCAAAGGACGATCCATATGATCCGTATTTCTTGGGAAGTCGGTCGCCAAAGTGGTATGAGCACTTGTCCGATCTGAACCCTAGAAACCCTTTCCTCAATCCTAAGTTGAAAGTGAGTTCGAAATTGCTTATGTTTGATCACATCGACCGCACTCCATCATCATCCCGCCAACGAGGAAGAAGGTAACTATTTCAACCGGAAGTTGTTTTAAATGATGGAAGTTTATGAATATGAAATGGACTTACAAAATCGCATTGTTTTGAAGGTTGAAATATGTTTGAAAGGAGAAAAGTCTCAAAATTTCAAACGGAGTTGTTGTTTCCAATGATTTGGAAAAAAGGAATGATTGAAATTGAAAAGTTATTTTCAAAATAACTTGTTGTTAGGTTAAAAGAGTTGAAAACTCGGGAGATTGATAATGGAATGATGAGAATACTTATTTATCGCAATTTATGTTATGAGTTGTGTTTACTCCTATATAAGCATGCTGAGGCATAATGTTAATGAGTATGTTTCCCATGAGAACATAGATTTAAGACGATGATCCTTCATACCGAACTTAGTATGAGAATATAAGATATCCCCGATTGAACGGAATACTAAGGAAGAACGAGAACATAGAAATTTTAAGAATCACAATCCGAACGGATTTGATACGAGAATGCGACACTTTATGACGACGAAGCGATTGCTTAACCGGAGGTTCGCACTGCCACGAGTCCCAACCTTTCTACGCCAAGAAATTGAACACTATATGTGCTATCTCTATCGTGGCGATAACGAAGAATCTAAGCATAATGTTAAGAAAGTATGAAAAGAAAGATCAAATTGTAAGATTACGGAACGATATGATCAATATTATGATACGATGGAAATAAGGAATTTCAACCCAATGAGAACGGGTGACTACTTAGCCTTTTACCCGGCGCGAGACATTGAAAGTCTTTTCTACCCTAAGAAACTATACCGCCTCTTCCAGACCAACCATGAAAGTAGTTTCATGAGAACTTAGGAATATAGGATATATGATTATGGTTCTGACGATTTTACGACTAGAAGTCTTTTATCCTATAAGATCCATCCCGGCGAGGTTGTACGCTCCTATTGTTAATACCGACGTGTCGGAGATGACGCCGACGAGTTCTTAGCTCACTCCGACGTATCGCTGCTGCACATGCCCGTGGTACGCCACATTACGACGGTATGCTTAATGATCACGTGACTACCATCCGATCGCGTAGATATGCCGAGATATCGCAGATTATATTTATCGATGTCGAGAGAGCTTCATCTGGAGGCTAACTTGTCTCGCTTGTCACCAGCCACGATTCATGGTATACGGAGCTACACAATGTGGACCGATCTCGAATGGGAATACACCGCGGTATGAGATTCCCGAGTGGCTTCATCGGAGGTGCCTCGCTTGGCATCCGATCGACCCGCATTCTCACCCGCTATGGCAGAACATGTTCGAGGCGGACCTTCTCGCCCTCGATAGCTATTTTTCTGGCCCTACCTTAGAGGATTCGGCCCCATCATTAATCAGCCTGCACCATCGCCACCGATCATTCTATGTCAAGATCCATCTCACTCACCGGTCCCCTAGTTTAGCCGTCACACCCGCACGGACCCTTGTACCACGATACCGTGGAGGTTGATGATCCATGGCCTAGCTGTATGCATCGCGAGAGCGAGCTTGTGCCCTCGCCGCCTCCGCCAAACCACGCTGCGAGATCACGATCGAGATCCACCGAGACCCGCCGTTATAGGAGGTTAGGGTTATTAGAGTCCGAGTCGTGCTCTCACACTCGATACGCAGAGGTTGAGGAGATATCCGTAAGAAAATTCGGATAGACCATCACGACGATGATATGGAGAAAGTTGATAGTACCCATACTTCCACCTCGAGTCCAATACGACGAGCCCTATTTTACTCCGGCGATTATGGATCTAGTTCTAGACTAGATAGTGTTTTGTCTATATACTTTGTATATGTTTTACGCGCAAGGAAACGATAGGTCGTCCCGATATGAACCCTTATTTTGATTGCCACTAGCTTAGATTGCACGCACCGCGACTGTGCACAATCGTGACGCCGATATTAATTTTCGAGTATCATACCGCACTCAGCCTTTGTGGATCATAAAAGTGATGATGAAAGTCCTAGTATGTATATTGATTTGATATGATGATAGCTCCCGAGAGCTTGGTTTTGAGGTCGCATATATGGTGTTCACGACGCAAGATTTATGTTTATGATTATATATATACCGTTAAGATATCTATGATCTTGACGGATGGTATAAGAAGATATCTCGACACGATATTTATGAAAGATAGAATGCCACCGAGAAGAAAACCGCGAGGTAACACCGAAAGAGACGACACACACCCACCACCACCACCGACAAGACGGATGATGAACTATTCTATGTAACCCGCACTTTCAACGGATTGGGAATCTCGTATGCGAACTTGATTCGCACCGGAGCGACTTTAACTTCCTTCACCGCACTCTCAAGAACGCCACATGCTGCTTCCGATGATCACGCTGACCGTGCGGGAGGCGCAAGAGAAAGACTCTATCCGGGGCGAGCCGAAAATTTCCTCGTGAGGAATTTAAGGAGGAGGTGTACGAGAAGTACATTCCAAGAGTTACCCAAGAGAAAGGAACATGAGTTTTACAACCACGCCAAGGAAAGACCACGGTCACAGACATGACCGCATTCTGTGAAATGTCACTGTACGCCCGCTGGGTCGACACCGACTTAGAAGAGGACGAGAAGTTTCGCCGACCATGAAATCGTGGTGTCGCTAGCTGGTCGCAATATGACATACCGGAGGCCTCACCGGCATCGACATCGAATGCTATGCCCGGGACGATTGTCACTGCTGCACCTCGAATCACCGGAGATCGAAGAGAAAGCAAGCGACCCCACCAAAGTCAAGGATCCAACACCGTCCCCGACGAGGCCATGGCAGGAACAACGGTCATCCGGCACGGCAAGGAAATGGACGCCTATGGTACCAGACCCTGCGGAGAAACCAGAATTTGCGAGGTTCCCTGCATCTCTCAAAAGCAGGAGTCACAAGGGCATGATTTACAAATGACGGATGCTTCAAGTGTGGCCAAGTGGCCACTACCTGCAGACCGCTTCTAGATACGCCAAGGAGAAATGATCGCCTAATGTTCCCAACCAAGTCCAATTTATCTGGCTATCCAAGCTCAACTGCTCCAAAGAATAGCCCCGATTCAAGATTTCCACCAATCCAACGATAAGATCACCATTTACAACGATAACAACAATGACGGCATCACAAAGAAGAATACCGACAAATTTCAACAACAACAAATGACAACAACCGCAAGAACAACAACAACATCACCAACAACAACAACCACCACTACAAGCTGTGGCCTACGTCAACCAAGAAATGATTCCACAGAACCGCCAAGGAACCAAGGAAACTCGCAGTATGGGAACACCTCCAATTGCTCATATCCCATCGTTGATACTAGCTCGCATTCTTTTATTGATGAAGCATGCGAGAGAACTTAGATTAGATCCAAACGCTACGAACAAATCATGATAATTTTTCTCCAAGAGAAGGCATAAGAACGATAACCCACATATGCTCGAACATAGAACTTAGACTAGCTCACTTAAGGTCACGACAGATAACCTTCACGCCATACCCATGACAGATGTGACATAATCCTAGGAATGGATTGTTAACCCAACATAATGCAACCATCCCGTGGAATGAACGGAAAATTTCTTTCCAACATCCCTGGAGAAACCTGCGACTTTCACTGATCAGACGGGAAGAGAGTCCCAATCATATCCGCACTACAAGCAATGACGTTGTCAACAAGATGAGAACCACGCCTACCTTGTCATCTCCGTGAGGAAGAGTGAATGAGAGAATGATAGAAGACATTCGATCGTGAAGGAATACCCGATGTATTTCCGTATTAACCATCGATTACCGCCAAACCGACAGATTGAGTTCACGATGGACCTCGAACTGTGTTCTCGCCGTCGAAAGCCCCATACCGAATGGCACCAAAGGAACTGAGGAATTGAAGACCCAACTACAAGAACTCTTGGAGTTAGGTTTCATTAGACCCGCAGGTCTCCTCAGGAGCACATGTCCTTTTATAAGAAGGACGGACGTGAGAACGCGTATAGACTATCGGAGTTAAACAAGATAACTCTTAAGAATAAGTACCCTTTGCCTTAATCGACGATCCGTTTGATCGCTTTAAGGAGCAGAGTCTTTCAAAGATAGATCTAAAGTCCGGATACCAACTAAAGAATTAGACCTGAGGATGTACCTAAACGGTTTCACAAGGTATGGTCATTCAATTCATCGTCATGCCCTTTGACTTACAAATGCCCAAGCAGATTTATGGATATCATGAATATGGTATTTCACCCGCATTTAGACAAAGTTGTCCTAGTATTCATAGACTATATCCTAATATACTCCAAGAATAACCAAGAACAAGAAAGCACTTGAGAATTGTGTTGCAAACATCGAGGCAAGAGCAACTCTTCGCCAAGTTTAGCAAGGCGACTCGTTAGGCGAAGACATTCTTAGGTCACATCATGTCCGCCGAGGGAATCAAAGTAGACCCTCAAGATCTATTACGTCAGGAGTGGAGTCGCGAACAACCCGAATGAAATTGAGTTTCTTAGGACCTGCCGCTACTATCAAGATTTATCATGATTCTCAACGATAGTCCGACCCATGACCCAATTGTTGAGAAAATGAATCAAGCACACTTGACCGAAGTGAGACTAGTTTCAGAGATTGAAGGAGCGTCGACGACAAAGACTGTATCAGCGAATCGAAGTATAAAGAATACACAATCTACACGATGCTTCAAAGAACGGACTAGACGTGTTCACGCAAGGCGCAAGGTTATCTTATGCTCACGGCAATTACGCCACACGAGTTGAACTATCCCACGCACGACCGAATTACCAACAAAGACATGCCTTAAAGATTTGAGGCACCACCTTTACGGAGTTAGATGAGATCTATAACGACCATAAAAGCCTCAAGTATTTAGAAAGATCTTAACACGAGGCACAGAGATGGTTGTGAGCTAGTGAAAGATTACGACGTGGTATCAATTACCACCGTGCAAAGCTAATGTTGTAGCCGATGCCTTGAGTCGCAAATCCCACCCTAGTTTGGGATGTCTCTCACCATGAGGAAATGCTTATAAAGAAATCGTGAGGACGAACATCAAGTCATGTAACCGCCTCCCATTAATAGAGGTCAGATTGCAACGTTGATCGCAATCCCGCACTTAAGAGTCCAAATCTTAGAAGCTCGTAAGAAGAGCAAGAAGTTGAGGAAATACGAGCTAAGATCAAGGACAACAACCACAAGAATTTCCAAGAAGCAATGATAACGCTTTGTTGTATGACGGAGAGTGTGTGTTCCGTAACATCTAAGGGCTTAGAACTAGATCTCAAGTTAAGCCCATGATACTTCTTACATCAAGACAATCGGATGCACCCAAATGTACCAAGATCTCAAGGAGGAATTTTGGGATGGAATGAAGCGAGACGAGTTCATTCAGAGAACGTTGTTTGACGCGCCAACAAGTGAAAGCACTCCACCAACCACTATATGGAACCTTACAACCGCTAGACATACCGGAATGAAAACGGACGATATAGCCATGGATTTTGTCACCGGCTACCCAAATCGCAAAAATGAAATACCGCTATTTGGGTCAACATCGATCGCTCACCAAGAGCGATTTTCTATCCATCCCGATACACGGATCGCATGCACTCAGCACAATTGTATGTTCGAGAGGTCATACGCTCACATGGAGTTCAAGACTATTACGTCTCGATAGAGACTCAAAATTTACATCCAGACTCGGATGAGTTTACAAAAGAATTGGGGACTCGACTACATTTCAGCACGCTTTCCACCCATCGACGGATGTCCGAGAGGACCATTCAAACGCTAGAAGACATGTTGAGAACCGCCCCGATAGAGTGAGAAGGAACAAGTGTTGCCACATGTGGAATTCGCCACAATAACAACTACCAGCAACAATTGAATGGCCCGCACAAGCTCTTTATGGAAAGAATGTCATCACCCTCTGGGATGAAGTGAGAAAGGAGTATTAGGACCGACTCGTGGGTGAAATGATCGAGATTATGTAGATGATCCGCCAACGGATCAAGGCACAAGACCGACAAAAGTCATACCGACAAACGCCGAAGACAGAATCAGATTGACGAGGAGACAAAGTCTTCTGAAGATTTCTCCAAGTTGAATCGTGAGATTTGGAATAAAAGGAACTACAACCACGCTTCATGTAGACCCTATGAAATTTCGAGAATAGACCATCGGCTTACCGACTGCATTGCCGCCAAGTTTTGGAAACGCAATGTGTTCCATGTTTCAACCAAGGAAGACATACATGACCCCAGTACCAAGTGATACTACCGACAGACATCGTCTGCTGACAATATGAATTACGAGAACCCACGTAAATTTGTAATCGACGTATCCAAAAGCTGCGAACAAAGAGATATCGCAGAAAGTTCTATGCCATACCATGGTCAAGAAGAAGCAACCGAACCGGAATCGCCTATGAGAAATACCGCATCTATTCCAGGTTAGCAAATTTCGGACGAATTTATTTTGAAGTGACGGTATGTAATAAACCTAAAATTTAAAACTTTTATTCGTGATGTTTCAATCACTTATATGTGGTTCTTAGACCTTAATTATGTTTAAGGTAACCAACTAAACTAATTAGAATCCATTCGAGATCAAACCAGAGAAATCAAAAACTAGTGACTAGTCCCACCTGACAGGTTTTCCAATAGCCCGAACATAGAATGAAAGATCGAGAATGAATCTTAACAAATGGATTTTATTTCTGTAATCCTCTCACGAAAACATACGAGTCAAAGAATGAGAATTTTCAGCATACTGCCTGGCCGGCCTTAAAAGCACTATTTACGAGCCTGATCAACTTCCACCGCGTTAACCATGATGATTCATGATAACAATTAAATCATGAATGGATATATTATTATGAATTTAGAAATTATAAGAATCACCTCTCAAAGAAATTCCTCAAGAACTTAACCCAATCACGAAAAGATATAACCGAAAACCCTAACTGATCCGAATGATCCAAACTCGCATAAGGGCTAAATCAATAAAATATTATTTATAAGACTCAAATTAATTATGAAATCTCAAGAGTTCAATAGAATTTGGAAAGAGATAATTTAATCGTCGAACGTCGTTTTTCCGCGATAACTCTGATCGACTTATTCGACGTCCGAACTTCATGAAATTTTTATAAACATTGAAATAAGTCATTTAAAGGCTATTTAATGAAATAAAACCTTAAGGTTCCGAGAAATCAATCAAAAGCTGTTAAAACTTAAAGAAGGGTATTAACACGCCAAAACGGGTAATTTGACCAATCCACCTCCCAACTACCACCAAGACCACCCCAAATGGGTAATGACAGCCCTTAGGTCCAATACAGTGAGGAACCATCCCTTTGCAGCCCCATTTACTTAGGACCAATTTCTCTCAATTTTCAAATTCTCTTCACTTTTCAAACCTTAAGCCTTTAATCCTCCATTCCAAACCTCTCACACGCTCAAATAATCTTTCTAAGACCATAGTAATGTATTATTCATCATCCTCTTCCATCCTAATGGAGGAATTTTGTTTGAATTTTTTCGTTTAAAACCTTAGTTTGCTCCTCATTTTTTCGTGACTTTAGAGACACCAAATTCTCAAGCCATGAATGAAAAATACTTAGAATAATGTTCTAAGGAACTAAAAATTTCGCAATTTTGGAGTATGTTTGATATTTTTCTATTTATGCTTTATTTCTTTTATATGTGATAAATCATGATTTTGTGAATATTATTTGATATTGTTGCTTGTTGATGTATTAGAAGCATGTAGAATAAATATGGTAATTTTAATATTTTTGGAATTTTCAGTATTTTGATTTTATTTGTTGGAAAATAGTTGAGTATGTGTTAATATATGATATGAACATCATATATTAATCTTGAAATTTTGAAACACTACCCTATTTTTCAAAAATGGACAATATATTTAAGTATTTTTAAGTCATTGTTCGATTTTATTTGTTGAGAAATAGTTGAGATATAGTGATTAATATATGATATGAACATCATATATTAATCTTAAAATTTTTGAGACACTACTCCTATTTTCCCTTTGAATACCGAAAATATATGTATATATCTAAGGATTTATTTGATTTCATTTGTTGAAAATGATAGGATATAAGATGTAGAAATAATATGAACCTAATATGCATTGTTGGGAATTATAGAACGATATGTAAAATATGTGAGGACAAAAAGAATTCCAAGCATTCGTTATATTATAAATATTAATTGATGTTTAATGTTAATATTACATGTTATCGACAATATAAACATGTTGTGAAGGAATGAAATTTATCGAGTATGTATATATATATATGATTACCGAAAATATATAAGTGAAAAGCACGGTTTAAATTTTAATGCATGATATGAAACGATACTTCATGTTTAGTATATGGTATATGATATAATTTTGTGGAATTTATTGAACACCAAAGCTCATTAAATGGTGATCATGAAACTATATGTTTTAACCCATGATTTGAAATTTATATGATGATATTGAGTTGGTAATTAAATTTATAAGATGATAGGAGTATAACATGATTTTATTGAATTTATCGATACATATGCTAATTGTTGCTAATTATCGAAAACATAACAAAATGGCTAAGTAATGGTTTACTTCTAATGTTAAATAATGTTATGATAGTGAAATTATAAGTTTAGAATAAATGGTTGTGATTATATGAATGAATGGAACATTTATGCACACATACACAATGATTGTATATCATGTTAAAAATTAGTGTTTTCTAACGTTTAGTAGAGTTTATGTCATGTATGGTATTGTTGAGTGTCAATGTTTATGTTTATGTTGCACCGACAAACCAAAACCCCAAACATAAACAACATAATACTATATGTACGAGAATCCAAAGAAATCGACCAATTTCATAACTTAAGAATGAATCAACGAGAATCAAAGTTAGACATAAATTAGATTTTCTATTAATAAAAGGATACTGAATGCGAGTTCCTGTTAGAAAAACCAAAAGTTAGTACTCAATAACGACAACCCAATACGATATTAGTTGAGCATTAAAACAACTCGATAACGAATAACGATTATACGATATATGTAATCTCCGACGAGTTGTTAAATAAGCAATGTCGTAATGAGTAAGTTAAGATTCGAACATAAGATGTCAACTTATGTCTCAAACATCGAGTTAATATCCCAAGTACTTCATTTATTCTTAAGTACTTACTACATGATAAAGATGTGTTCACTTGAATCATAAGTCAATACTCCTTTATTTGTCGTTATCACGTAAAGTCGCCAAGACAACCTACCAGACGAACTATAATTGTTAAGTCTAGTTAGTGGCTCGAGAATATCCTAATATACCAATCACAATTTGATTATCGACAATCTATAACGAATAACGCTTAGAATAAAACTAAGGTTAAGAGTCGAGGATGACTGAATATGATTCATAATCAAGTTCACCTATAACTATGAAGTAATATAGCTTGGGAATTGGGAATGCAAGATAATAGAAATTATCTTAAAACAATCACATGAAATCATAAAGAAACCCTAATTGGAAACTTTAAGTCGTAATCTATAAACGACCTTCGATCGATAGAAAGAATCTAAGAAAGGTTATTTTCTTATGAAGGTTTGATCGACGAGTCGCGAGAAGAACAACCACACCCCGCCACTTAGACTTACTAGCTTGATTAAAGTGCTGCCTCTCAACAAAACATATGACATCCGCTCTCAAAGCATGATTTACAAAAGCTTTATGAAATATTATTCCATGAACCGTTATCGATCGCCAAATGTTTATGTTTTGTTGTGATCCTATCCGAGGTTGGTATATCAAACGTGGTATGAGAACGAGTTGGTCCACCAACGTTAAAAAGTGGTAACGATCGGATCCGACTTAGTCGAGGACTAACTCGGATTGTGTACACGCAGACCGGTGTTAAGGTTAGCTACTCGATCGTCACAATGATATGTGTAGGTGGCCACCCAGTGCGCGAATGAATGAATGAATGAACGAATGATCGATATGGAACAACGTGGATGAAATAGTCCTACGGACACTTTTGGAAAATCATAAAATGTTTGATAGCATGAGTCTTTCAACTAAAATCCTCATGTGCTATTGTGGGCGCTCAATAACTTTTGATAAAGAAAATGTTTTGCAATGAGTCCACCGAGTACTTTTGTACTTAGCCCCGCATCTCGCTTTTGATGCAGTCAAGGATCATGATGGGCGCGAGGTGCGCAGTAGCGCTTGTTTTGATGCTTTATTAGAAAGGTTTCTAACCTGGGCATGCATCGCCATATGCATGTCCACACGCTTATTTGCCGCCTAACTCGATATTATTTTGATGTTTTGATTATAACCTGCCATACCGTATCGAACTCTTCGCACTGCCTCGAATTATGCCCCGATTAGGTTATTTTGAACCTCGAACCTTTGACCAGTCCTTCCGACTTGAGTTGATATCAATAGTCTATCCCTTTTAGTCTATGCTATCGAGTAGTAAAATGGTTAATTGCATTGATTAGTTGTGTTTATATCCACGCTTATCATACCAATGACGATCCATACGATCCAGACTGGAAGTCGGTCGCCAAAGTGGTATCGTAGCACTTGTCCGATCCAACCCTAGAAACCCTTTCTCAATCCTAAGTTGAAAGTTGAGTCTAGAAATTGCTTATGTTTGATCACATCGATCGACTCCATCATCATCCCGCCAACTATAAGTAACTATTTCAACCGAAGTTGTTTTAAATGATGGAAGTTTATGAAATATGAAATGGACTTACAAAATCGCATTGTTTTGAAGGTTGAAATATGTTTGAAAGGAGAAAAGTCTCAAAATTTCAAATGGAGTTGTTGTTTCCAATGATTTTGGAAAAAAAGGAATGATTGAAATTGAAAAGTTATTTTCAAAATAATCAGTTGTTAGTTAAAAGAGTTGAAAACTCGGGAGATTGATATGGAATGACACGAGAATACTTGTTTATCGCATTTATGTTATGAGTTGTGTTTACTCCTATATGCAAAGCATGCTAGAGGCATAATGTTAATGAGTATGTTTCCATGAGAACATAGACTCCAAGACGCATGATCCTTTGCTCAACTTAGTATGAGAATATAAGATATCCTCGATTGAACGGAATACTAAGGAAGAACGAACATAGAAATTTTAAGAATCACAATCCGAACGGATTTGAGGATGAGAATGCGACGACTCTATGATGACGGTTATTGTTTAACCGGAGGTTCGTGATCCACGAGTCCCAACCTTTCTACGCCAAGAAATTTAACACTATATGTGCTATCTCTATCGTGGCGATAACGAAGAATCTAAGCATAATGTTAAGAAAGTATGAAAAGAAAGATCAAATTGTAAGATTACGGAACGTATATGATTGAATATTATGATACGATGGAAATAAGGAATTTCGAACCCAATGAGAACGGGTGACTACTTAGCCTTTACCCGGCGCGAGACATCAAAGTCTTTTCACCCTAAGAAATATACCGCCTCTTCCAGACCAACATGAAAGTAGTTTCATGAGAACTTAGGAATATAGGATATATGATTATGGTTCGGACGATTTTACGACTAGAAGTCTTTATCCTATAAGATCCATCCCGAGGAGGTTGTACGCCCTCATTGTTAATACCAGATGTGTCGAGGATGACGCCGACGAGTTCTTAGCTCACTCCGCACGCCATCGGCTGCTGACATGCCCGTGGTACGTCACATTATGACGGTATGCTTAATGATCACGTGACTACCATCCGATCAAGTGAGATATGCCGTGAGATATCGGCAGATTATATTTATCGATGCAGAGAGCTTTCGATCTAGAGGCTAACTTGTCTCGTTGTCACCACCTAAGCTACGATTCATGGTATACGAGCTACACAATGTGGACCGATTCGAATGGGAATACACCGCGGGTATGAGATTCCCGAGTGGCTTCATCCGGAGGTGCCTCGCTTGGCATCCGACACCCGCATTCTCACCGGCAGAACATGTTCGAGTCGGACCTTCTCGCCCTCGATAGCTATTTTTCGGTCCCACCGCTAGTAGGATTCGAGCCCCATCACACAGCCCGCACCATCGCCACCGATCATTCTATGTCAAGATCCATCTCACCACCGGCTCCCCCAGTTTAGCCGCCGTCACCCCGCATGGACCCCGTACTATGATACTGCGGGAGGTTGATGATCCATGTGGCCTAGCATGACGTGACCGAGGAGCTTTGCGCCTTCGCTGCCGCTCCGCTTTCCGCCGCTTTCAAGGAGATCACGATCGAGATCCACCGCACTGGCCATAGGAGAAGTTGTGGTTATTAGAGTCCGAGAGCCCGTGGCTCTCACACTCGATGCAGTAGGTTGAGGAGGGATCCAAGAAAATTCGAGGGCCCGTCACGACGATGATATGGAGAAAGTTGATAGTACCCATACTTCCAGCTCAATCAACACGAGCCCTATTTTACACTCCGGCGATTACGGATCTAGTTCTTGGACTAGATAGTGTTTTGTCTATATACTTTGTATATGTTTCACGCGTATGAAACGATAGGTCGTCCCGATATGAACCCTTATTTGATTGCCACGGTAGCGTTTAGATTTTTGCACGCACCGCGACTAGGTACACCGAGTGATGCCGAGACATTTTCTAGTATCACTCCGCACTCAGCCTTTTGTGGATCATAAAAGTGATGATGAAAGTCCTAGTATAGACATTTGATTTGATATGATGATAGCTCCCGAGAGCTTGCTTTTGAGGTTGCGATATATGGTGTTCGCCGACGTACAGATTTATGTTTATGATTATATATACATACCGTGCTAAGATATCTATGATCTCGACGGATGGTATAAGAAGATATCGATTACGATATTTATGAAAGATAGAATGCCACCGAGAAGAAAACCGTGAGGTAACACCCAAAGAGACGACACACTCCACCACCACCACCGACAAGACGGATCATGAACTATTCCCTACGTAACCCTGCACTTTCAACGGATTGGGAATCTCGTATGTTGAACTTGATTCGCACCGGAGCGAATCTTTAACTTCCTTCACACGCACTCTCTCAAGAACGCATTCGCGCTGCTTTCCGTATGACCCACCGCCGATTTCGCGAGGCAAGAGGAAGACTCTATCCGAGGCGAGCGGAAAATTTCTCCGTGAGGAATTTAAGGAGGAGGTAGAAGCACATTCCCAAGAGTTACCTAAGAGAAAAGAACATGAGTTTTACAACCCACGCAAGGAAAGACCACTTCACAGACATGACCGCATTCTCGAAATGTCACGTACGCGCCCGCTTGTCGACACCGACGAGAAGAGGATCGAGAAGTTTCGCCGACCCGCCATGAAATCGGGGTGTGCTAATGGTCACGGAAATATGACACCGTGAGGCCTCACCGGGCATCGACATCGAGGCTGCTATGCCCGGACAGATTGTGTTGTGGCACCCCCGAATCACCAGGAGATCGGAAGAGAAAGTGGGAAGGACCCCACCAAAGTCAAGGATCCAACACTGCCTGCCGACTGGAGGCCATGGCAAGGAACAACGTGTCATCCGGCACGGCAAGGAAATGGATTTATGGTACCTGCACCCTGGGAAACCAAATTAGTAGTTTCCCCGACGCCCTGTGCCATAGAGTCACAAGGGCATGACGACAAATGACGGATGCTTCAAGTGTGACCGTAAGGGCCACTACTCCGTAGACCGCCCTAGGATACGCCAAGGAGAAATGATCGCCCCATGTTCCCAACCAAGTCCAATGATTCGGCTATCCAAGCTCAACTGCTCCAAAGAATAGCCCCCGATTCAAGACTTCCACCAATCCAACCACAAGATCAACCACGACGACAACGACAACAATGACGCAATGGCAGCAAGAATACCGATAAATTTCAACAACAACAAATACAACAACCGCAGAACAACAATAACATCACCAACAACAACAACCACCACTACAAGCTGTGGCTACGCCTCAACCAAGAAACAGAATTCCCACAGAACCGCAAGGAACCAAGGAAACTTGGTGTATGGGAACACCTCCAATCGTCATATCCATCGC
>JAODLM010000292.1:0-109866 GCA_036937905.1 Salvia rosmarinus
AAGAATTCGAAAAGATCACTTTCCATTACCTTTCATTAACGAGATCTTGGAAAGGTTAGGTGAAACAAATTCTTTTGTTTTTAGGCGGATACTAATTTACATGCGGATCCGGGTTGCCCAAGGTGATCGAGGATAAAACCACTTTCACATGCCCATTCGGGACATTTGCCTGAGAAGAATGCATTTCGCTGGGTAATGCCTAAGGACATTTCAACGATGTATGATGAGCATCTTCTCGACCTACTGGAGAAATGCGCCGAGGTCTTTATGGACGACTTTACCGCTCACTTGGGAGTCGTTCGAGGAGTGCTTGACTTAATTTGGAGGTAGTCCTATGCAGATGTGTCGAAAAGAATTTGATCCTCAATTATGAGAAATGTCATTTCATGGTCAAGCATGGATTGTTCTTGGGCACGTGGTATCCGAAAGAGGGATAGAAGTGGATAAAGCTAAAGTAGAGATCATCGCCAAATTGCCTATCCAACTTGAGTAAAGTAAGTGCGAGGTTTCTTGGGCATGCCGGGTTCTACTGTAAGATTTGTGAAGGACTTGGCGAAGATCGCCCAACCCACGGCCCGATCGATCGAATGATGTACCATGGGAATTTAATGAAGAGTGTAAGATGGCTGACACTCAAGAACAACTTAATCTCAAACATCGATCATCCGTACCCACGATTGGGGCATGCAGTTTGAAGTTATGCGCGATGCAAGCTGGGTGCGATGTGGGGAGCCGTCTTGGGACAATCGAGAGGAAAGGAAAGTCATGCCATCTACTATGCCTCGAGAACTCTCAACGCCGCCCAATGCAACTACAAAGACAACCGAGAAAGAGCTCTTGGCGGTCGTTTCGCTTTTGAAAATTTCGATCATACCTAATAGGGCCAAGACAATCGCTCACACCGATCATACTACCCGAGATACCGATGGATGCATGAAGTCAAAGCCACGACTAATCGGATGGATCTTACTTCTCAAGAGTTCGATGTAGAAATCAAAGACAAGAGGGAGCACAAAACCTTATGGCCGACCACTTGGCGCAGATACTAAAGATGGAAGACCCATGCCCTATCACGGAGACCTTCCTCAAGAGCATCTATACTTCATTCTGTGGCACGACGGACTTGAACCATGGTATGCGGGGCGTGGTGAATTACAAAACCAATTTGAGAACTCCCTATTGGGCTCACTACCTATCAAAGAAACAAGATCAAAGCAGATTGCCGTGTTTACATATGGGATGATCCTTACTTATGAGAAAAGTGTGTTGATTAAGTCCCACCATCAGTGTGTGCGGCGAGATCAAAGATATTCGAATCATCGCCATTCCAAAGAATGGAGGTCACTTTGGGCACAAGAGGACAATGAGGAAGGTGTTGGGACAATGGATTCTTTCCGCCTGCGATATTCGAGGATGCTTATGAGCTATGTAAGCAATGTAAGGAGTGTCATGACGGGAAGGAAATATCACGAGGAGAAATGAGATGCCCATGATACCTATCCTCCTATTGAAATCTTTGATGTATGGGGATGGACTTTATGGGACCATTACCAAGCTCAAGGCAACGCATATATCCCGCTTGCGGTGGACTATGTTTGAAATGGGTTGAGGCCAAGGCGAGTGCTACCAATGACTCAAAGGTGGTTTCGCTTTCTCAAAGCTAATATATTGAATAGTTCGCGTGCCCAAGGCGATTATCAGCGATCATGAACCCGTTTCGCAACATTACTATCGCCAAATTATTCGAGAATACGCAGAACCCACTCGGGTAACCACTGCCTACCATCCATGAGCCAATAGGCGGCGGAGTTGTCCAACAGTGATCATTAAGACCATATTGAGGAAGGTAGTGGGACCTACGGTGTAAGATGGAGCACTCGTCTTGACGACGCTGGCTGGGCATACAGACAAAGACCTCAAGACCCCTTGGGCATGTCATCGTATCGAATTGTGTTTGGCAAGATGTGTCACCAGTAGAACAGAGCACAAGGCATTTTAGGCGTGGAACAAGCTCAACTTTGATTGGGACCGTGATGGCTAAGCTAGAAAGCTCACTTCAAGATCCGGAAGAGATAAGGCTAGAGGCTTATGACAATGCCGTACATACAAAGAAAGATTAAAGAAGGCGCACGACCGCCTTATCAAAGCCAAGTCATTCGACGAGGCAATTGGTGCTTTATACCGCCTCGATTTAAATTGATGTCGAGCAAGTTAACAAGCAGTGGTGCGGTCCATATGAAGTCAAAATTCAATTTTCGAATGGGAACGAGGTCATAGACCGAGACAAAAAGACCTTCAAGGTCATTGGATAGCGTCTGAAAGCTTATTATGGGCATCACGAGATAGATCCGAGGAAATGCATCAGTGCAAGCCCTCGACGGGAAAGATTAATGAGAAGTGCAGGTCGAGCCACGACAATAACTATACCACCGAGGAGGCAACCCGTATTTTATTTGCTTTCTTGGTTGTTTTCTTTTTGCTTTGCCTGGTTTGCCCCGCTGGCGTGTGGTGTTGTGTTGGTGAATCCACAGAACAGTGTGATCATGATCAAAGTGGGCAAGATGAGGCGCTTGACATTCACCGTGGCAGAGGGTAAGCTCTAGAGCAAGCAAGTGTAAGGGTTGTCGTAAGAAAGGACGAACATCCCTTATACCGCCACTCCATCATTAACCCCTCCCACGCCGCCTCAACCTCGCAACTTTCCCTCTCTCACCTGAACCTAAAGAAGAAACCTTTCAATTTTTAAAATGACCACCCGTAAAACCGAGCCAAAAACACCACAAAATTTCCGATTCCTCCGAACCAAAGAAACCACCGAGCTCAAAACAAGATGGCGACTTTGAGACTCCTCGCCACCCCGAGATGCCCAGAGCCCTCTCCGCTTAACTCCGAGGACCGGAGAAGATAATCGAGGAGGCCGCACCTTCACCCACAGCGAGGGCCGGAGGAACCACCGAGAGCTAACGGCCAAGCCTGAAGAAGAAGAAAGCCAAGGCATATGGAAAGGCCACCCAATGACTTAAAAGGAGGAAACCCCATGAGACAGAGGAATCCACCTCGGATGAAGTCGACGAGCAAGAACCCACCGGAGAAAAAGAAAAATATGAGGGAAAAGAGGAGACCCCAGCTAAGAAAGATTCCGAGGGCACCACCACCACCGAGAAAGAATCCTCGCTTCAACTTCCAAAGGCCATCGAGAAAGAGAACCGAGGGTACCTTGCCAAGATGGTAACACCTCCCTCCGAAAAAGGGAAAGCTATCTTGACCGCGGAGAGGCCACCCCGTAGTTCATCCACTGGACCACCGACGAGGGGAATTGTGAAGCCCAACACGCTTGACATGGAGGTGTTGGAAAGTTTGGGGGTTAAGGATGAAGTGAAGAAGTTTTTTGCAAGGATTGGATGGGGAGCGTTTTTAGAATGGCCAGGACGGCTGTACATCACGCTGGCAAAGGAGTTCATTCAAACCCTCGAAGTGAAAAACCCCAACAAGGTGAAACTGACCACAGATTGCATTAAATTCAGGTGATGGGCAATAGCTTCTCTTTCTCGAATCGACTTCAACCGCACTGGCATGATGAAGTTTTCGAGACCAAGACTACCGAGTACAAGGAGGCTTTACCTTCGCTCGAGCACACAGGAGAAGTGGAATGAAAATGGTCAACGATCGTCCTGGGCACAACATTCAAGTCGTGGTACACTAAGAGGCAACGAGTCAAGAGCAACGCTACCGAGGACGTGCCATCGCTCGGCCCTACGATTTCGGAAGGTGGACGGCAAGAATTCCATCTCCCAGTGAGTTGTTCATTCAGGTGCATGTGGCATGGCCACAAGATTAATTTTGCCGCGCTTGCGCCGCCCACTTCGAGACATTCTCGACTCATCCCAAGGAGGATCTCTCGCCCATTTGGTGCACCGCTGGCCACGGTGAAGGTACTTGGACGAAGCAAATACCGACCAGGAAGCAGAGCCGTAGCTGTATATTGACACGGCTATGCTTGAGCGAACGAAGGACATCTACTATGACCAAGACGGCAGACCGGTCTTCACTTGAGCAAATTTCGATGACTGTGACAACCTCGCCAATCTCCGTACCAACCAGAAGAGAGTATGAGATAGCCAGGAGGAGGATGAGGATATTAAAGTCAGCTTGACTAGGATGGAGGAACAACAGTAGTCGACCCATGATGCCTCGTCACTTACTTTTGCCCATGCCGGATCTGTATCCAGCCTCGACCTTTTTGCCTCCCGCTTGTTTTCTTTTGTTTGTTTTTTGTTTGTGTTTTGTTGTTGGTGGTCAATCTTTTCACCCACTTTCCTTGGGAAAAGTGTGTGAGTGGAGGCCATTGCGCTTTTTGTTTGTTTGTTTGAGTTAAGAGAGTTGGTTCATCGACCCACTTCGCCTGCAAGTGCAAAGTGTGTGTGGGGGACCGCCTCACCTTGCTCATTTCGTTTTCGCTGTTTTGTGTTTATGTTCCTCCTTGTTTACCCACTTTGCTCAACGCAAAGTGTGTGAGTGGGGAGGGTTTTCGATTTGTGTGTCGGTTAGCATGTTTAAATTGGTGGATTGATTAGCCCCGATTTTGTTTTGTTTTCAATAATGCTAGTAGTTTTAGGAATTCGCTTTGAGCATGACCGTATGTAAATAAGGATGACGAATTGAATTTGAGCACATGGTGAGTTTGAGCTTAAACTGTCAGATCTTGATCAACACAGTTTCTTTCTTGTGTGATAATTGACATCTTCACTAGGTCATTGCTAGAACTTGCGCGCACTCTTATGTCAATGCCTTATTGACTTAGCTAAAACATTTAGATGACTTAGGCAATTTTTCTTTCAAATAGCCCACTGAGCCAAAAATGTCCTACCTATTGTTAATCACTTGTTCAGCCCCCTTGAGCTTAATAATTTCTTTCACTTACTTAAATTAGCCTGGAAAAAGAAGCCTACTCGGTCAATTGGACTTAGGAGCTAATAGAAGAGAAGGGCGGACAAAAAGGGAAGAACAGTAGCCTCGTGATGGGCAGGAGACAAAGGGTTACCAAAATTTCAAAGGAAATGGGCAAAATGCCCAATATAAAGAAGGTACCCAGAATTGAAAGAAAAATGAAGGACTTGAAATAAAAGAATATATATTGATGAAGTCCTAAGATGGTTGTGCCGAGGTCAGTAAGAAAAGGCAAAGAAAATCCATGGAGGACAAAATAAATTCCTCGAACACGAGTCCATGATGACCTTAGCCTCGCTCCAAAAATTTTCCACCTATGTCTTAAGCCCATTATGACCAAATAAAAGACTCTAAGGATGAATGTTTAAAACTTTGTCTAAACGGTGGAGATGGTAGAGGCACGTAAGCTCATGGTATAGTCGAAACGACAGTTGTCCCGAGCGTATACATCAGCCTATACACAAGAGTGCTGAGTGTTGGTGAGGAAAAATGCCCAATATGCTCAAATTGTATTTTGACTTGTTTGATGGTCGTTGCTTGAATGGAGTCTACTTGAATTGCTAGTTTGTTCTAATGAAGCTTATATTGGCCGAGATAACCCGCTTGTGAAGATGTACTAACCTTTGTGTTTTTCTTTGTGTCTTTTCTTTCTTCATTGTCTTGGGCAAGTGCGGCATGCTTGAGGACAAGCATGTTTAAAGTGTATGCGTGTGACTTGAGCCCAAGTTTTGTGCCTGCTTCTATGTCTTGTCTAGGTCTAGATCGAGTCTTTGTGTCTTTCTTGTTGTGTTTTGTGTCGGGAGGACACAATGGTCTCAGGGCGGCAGGAGGCAAAATGGGCAATACGGAGGCTAGCTGATGGGCAAGCACAGAGGAGAAAGGAGGAAGAAGGAAGAAGAGAGAGGTGATGGGCAAGATACGCGGGATCAGGGCGAATCTCGCTAAATCCGAAAAGAAGGCGCGCTGAGGCCGAATCCCATAAAATCCGGAGGAGATCACCTCAAATCCGTCTGGGCAAGGAAACAAAGCTGATCAACAAGGAAACCCTAGCGGATGGTCCAGCCCATGGGCCATAAACCATCGCCGATCTCTCTAGGCCTATATATATGGATGAAGGCGCGACTTGTGCGTCTCTTCCTGGCTCCGACTCTCGCTCTCAATTTCTTAGCATTATCATCACCATCACCACCACATACATTAAGTCCCTTCGGGGCAAACACTTTTATATCTATTTTGCGAATGTTTTGCGGCGGCACTTTGGGCTCGCCATTTATTTTATTCAAGTAATAGTAAGTTATTTCCCTTTTATTATGATCTCAATTATCCGTTGCATGTTTGTTTATTTTATGTCTAGCTAAGTCTTTATTCTGGTTTGGGCATAACGAAGTGAAGCATGATTAATATAACTCGAGAGGTCTAAGTAGGGCATTACGATCTGCATGCGTGTGTTCTCAAGCACTAGGTCCCGGGCAATATATAGCTTAACCAAACTCGTGTGTTAGTTGCAAATAACATAGTGGTAAGGGAGAGTTACAAGTAATAATTGGATTAAGGTGTGGGTGTCCGCACCCCAAATAAGACTGACGGTGTGGGCGAGTTGGAGTAGTCCTAGCACGCCTTTGCCAATACCGGTCCATCTAGATCATAACGCCTGTAGGCTTGCATGTATCGAGGTGTCCTCGTGCGTAAGCATTACAGGTTAGATAGTTTGCATAGGGTGTCCTTGCTTTCTACACACAAAATGATGGATTTGGAGGGGGTGCGTCGTGGGCGTGGACGCGTGACAACGAGGTCACGTATGTCTCTTATAACCGATTGATGCATGTCATGTAGTGAAAATCTTTCGCACCTATGACCGAGTGTTAATCGCTTCACCAAGTTGTTACCAAGCCGATTCGCTTTATCATTCGATATTTCCGCGAGTTCGCTTTCAGTTACTTTAGCCTTACCTATAGTGATCAAGATCATTACATCGCTCTCATCCCTTTAAGTGACATCGTGACATCGAGATTGCTACACCAACTCCTCGTGGGATCGAACTCATACTTATCGGCGGCTACGCTGTGATGGGCAATAGGTTATAAATTTATTTTGAACGCTAAACAACAGCGTGTCAAAGGTGTAACAAACATGATCAGTCGCACCCGTATCTACTATCCATGAATGAGTAGAACAAGTCGCTAAACATGTTTTCGTTACTAAAGCAAATGGCGTACCTTTAGCCTTGAACATAGGGCACTTAGCCTTCCAATGCCCAGTCTTGCTGCACTTGAAACACTTGCCTCTCTCCTTTGGCTTTTTCAAGCCTCCGGTGGCCAGCATGTTCTTGCTCCCACCAGTTTCCTTGCCTCGACCATCCTTGGCACCCCTTTTTCTTCTTTGACCTTTCAATGCAAAAGTGGGGCCCTTAGATGTGCTAGCAAGGGCATGTGCTCCTTTTCCCATAACACCTTCTGTAGCTACGAGATCATTTAACAACTGACTAAGTGTATACTCGGTCGTGCTCATGATCGCGTTCACGCGAAAGTTCTCAAAAGACATGGGCAGTGTATTAAGGATGATATCGACCTTGGCTTCGCCGTCAATACCTTCTCCTAACTGATCAAGACTATCCATGAGATGAGTCATGTGGGAGACATGTTCATGGACCGAACTTCCTTCTTCCATCCTACACGCCAAGATTTCTCTCATTGTGTGGAAGCGGACTGTCCGATCCGACTGCCCAATCTTACTTTCGAGACTTGGCCATATTTCAGTCGGGTCTACCATCGACTGATGCTGCAGCTGCAAGCCTTTGGACATATTAGTCATCATATAGCATTTATCCATATTATTTGACTTATGCCAAAGTTTGCTTAACTTTCGCTACTCATTCTTCGATGCGTCAGTAAGGGCATCGGGTTTAGGAGTAGTGAGAACAAACATGTGTTCTTCAGCGATAAGAACATATTCCATGTTTCGCTTCCACTCGATAAAATTTGGACCGGATAGAGGATTTTGTGCGAGCATATTGATAATCGATGTAAGGGACATATCGAAAAGCAATGTAAACACATAAGCATACGATCGCACATAATTTGTAATAATATTGTAACCTTTGATAAAACAATATTAATTGAAACCTTCAATCGTCGAGGAATCCCACATGCAAGCCACACGTGTGGGGCGTTTACACATGAACCCTCGACCGGACTAAAATATACATTTTAGTCGTTTAATTTCAATCCATGTCAACTTATCCTTACGACAAATGAAATTAATGATTGGACCTTACTAGACCACATCACTATCGCAGAAGGGACTTGAGGAAGTTGTACTTGAGGTGATGTCTATGCAATGACCATAATTTTGACAGCAGAAAATGAATTCTTAGAATTAGCATACTCACTCGGACAATACCGCTTCCAATCCAAATTCTTTTGTTATCTCATTTTAAATCTATCTCTAAAGAACTTATAAAGATCATATATGCAAGAACTTATAAAGATCATATATGCAAGCCACGCGTGTGGACGTTTACACATGAAACTCCCACTTCTCAATAGATTAAAATATTTTATTTGAAAATCTCATCTAACAAACTTATGACAAACAGTGCAAGCAAGTCACGCGTTTGGACGTTTACTCTCAATGCGTATCACTTTATTTAGAGATCAAAAAGTGGAGTTCTTGACATCTTAATTTTAAAAATTTGCTTATCTTTTGTTTCAAAATGTTTGTCCATGTAGATCACGTAATCCTAGCATGCTTTCTATAGAACTCAACATGTAAAACATGCTCACATAATTCTAATATGCTTCAAAACGCTGATAAACCTAGCATGCTTACTATACATCCAATCACAAAACATACAACATTTTTATCACGTAATTAAACATACATAGATGTTTCAAGATAATTTAAACATCCACGACATGCTTTGAGCGATAAAAAAATAAAATAAATTAGCTCATCGTGGCTCACTCGTGGATCCTGCATTTCGCTTAATTTATTACATAAATTTGCAAAGTACAAATCTTCAAAAAAAAACTCGAAACGAGCCTCGCATGCACGGGCACGGGACGGATCGTCAAAGCGGATTGGGCCACAAAACTAAAATGGGCCAGAACAATGGATCGGGTCGGGTCGGGTCGGGTCGGCCGCAAAAATCGGAACAGTGGTCGAAAAATAGGTTCTGGTCGAACCGGGCGGGTCGCCCAAGATGGGGCTGGCCCCGTGCTTGTGGCACGCCCTGACCAGCAGCGCCCAGCACCATTCTCCGCCCTGCCTCACGGCGTCGCCCATCCTGCCGAGGGATGCCGAGGACAGCTTCCCGTCATCCCTGTCGAGACTCGCCTCGCCACGTCGAGAAACGCTGTCGAGTCGTCTGCGCGCAGGTGCCGGCATCTACCGAGAAATCCTGCACACGACTCGCGTACTATCGCCCAGTGTAATGTCGAGGTGTCTCGCATACGGTCCGTCGGAAGCCGCCGCCGAGAGCACCCGGCGCCGAGCAGTAACCGCCGCGCCACGCACGCACGCGCCGCATCGCCGCCCAGCACGCCACAGCACGCCCACCGAGGCCGTCGAGACCTCTAGCGTGCGCACGCTCAGTGCCAAGACGTCCGCACAGAATCTGCACACCCGGTTGCCGACGCTTGTCGAGGAATCCCGTGCGCGCACGTCCAGCGTCGAGGCATGTCGAGGCATTTGCACGGTAAACCGCGTGCCCCGCACGCCCGGCTACCGACGTACGCTGAGGGAACCTACCAAGACTAGCTCGCCCGCGTCGCTCGATGCCACCGGACACCGCCGAAGCCATCTCGCCTGTCGTCACCGAGACCTCCGAAGCCATCTGCCTTCGCTGCCGCCGAGACCATACGCGAGTTGTCGACCGACTGGGCGCTAAGGTCGCGCCACATCGTACCTCGCCGTCGTTGGTTTCGCCGCCTCCGTTGTGCCGCGACGGACTCCGCTATCCCGTTCTTCATGTTCTTCGTCTTCATTTCTCTTTCTGCATTAGATATCTGAAAAAATTCTAATCTAACCACGGATTTTCTCGTGGTGAAAATGAAATCCGACAAAATAAAGCGAGCCACGATGAGCGACATATCCACAATTAATTAATGCGCGCGTAATAATCAAACGTGAATTAATCCAATGAGCGAATCTTTGATTTACGGCTCGATACCAATTGTAGGGAAATCTATTTTAACCCTCCCGATGATCTATCTTGGATGTTTAATTCACCATACATTGATTATATTCTAGAATGCACCTATATAATTAATTGCAACACGTTCTTTGTTTTCTCGCGTTTACACTCGCGAGTTTGTCGCAAGAATGGATCGAGACTCGTGCTTTGATCTTCTGGACTGTATCCCGATTGTCTAAACTCCAATGTCGAGTGAGGACAATCTATGGAGAATAATGCAGAAATTCGTCTTCTTCCTTCTTGAAAAGTTTCGAAAATCTCAACAATGAATATTGTGTTGTTCGAAAATTTCACTCTTAGGATTATGGTTTGGTTTTCTCTCACCTTATATTTATAATGCAACCCTAAATCCTATCTAGATAGGATTTCTGCATATCTAATAAATATAATAATATCTCTTCAGATAGAGAGGATCAAAAGATAGTCCCAGAGGGACTCTCTAAGGAGGTGGACGAATTTCACTTAGTTCCAGGCCTGGATGGGTCAGCCCAGTGATCAAATGCAAGGAATAAAGATGGACCTCAAATAAATTAATTATCTTATATTCATCGCAGAACATAAATTAATTCATAAACATTTATTCATGCCACTAGAGAATAAATGCTGACTTACCCCTTTATTTCCGAAGTTGAGTCGGGCTCGCACTTAGACTTAACGAATCCCCGTATTTAAGATATCGTATGTCCATTAATTATTTACAACGTTCTGACAGCTTAAAATAATTAATCTCTTTAATTTCTTAAGTAGTACTACTCAACCTTATTATTGTACTTGAGATAACTCAACCTGCAGGGTTTAGTACAATAAACATTTTGAGTTCCTTAACGGGACGTCATCATCCTAAACGGATACGGTGACTCGATACAGGTAACTAGCATGACATATAAGCACTGCCACCACCCAGGATGCAGAGAATATTGGGTTATCCCATGTAACCCTCACCCATAACAAGTCAAAGTGATGGTCAGCAACTCATACTCACCTAATACCTTATCGAGGTTTAGATCAACATAAAGTTACCGAGATCTAGGTTCTTCACGACGGTCAGATAGAAGAACTCATCTCACTGTGATCCATCAATACTTGAGACGCATCAAGTATAGACAAGCAACTAAGTCAAGTCACTTATCTATACGCAGAGCCTATACCGACAACTCGTCTTCAAGTTGTCTCAGCTGTGATTCTTTTTATATCTCATTAAGCTTGACCAATCATACAGACTTCTGTGATCTACAACACATTGTATGATCTAGCTTATATATGAGATAAAGGGACATACATATGCAATCAAGTAATCAATTCAGATAGGAGATTGTAATAGTGGTAACATGAAACATTGTATACAAGCTCAACCAAAACTGCTTCCAGTATACAAATCCAACAGTATATACATTAATGCATCGTAATAATTTACAAAAACATAATGTATTATGTGCAATACACATTATTATATCGAAAATAAAATTAAATTGTTAGATTATTCATCATTTATTTTATATTGTAATTGCATAGTATTGTAGGCCGGTTTTATTAATATTATTCATGTTTCGTAGTTCAATCAACAAAATAGAAAATTCATCGTCGGAAATTAAAGATGCAGTATTCAAACTATACGATGCATCTTGATGCCTTTTTTTTTATTCGCATACTGCAACATTTGTTGTGCATTCAATGTCGTTAATTTTGTTGGAAGAAAGGAAAAGAAATCAAGAAGATCAACTAGCAATATTTAAAGATCTTTCCTTATACAATATCTTTCTTTATACATTTGTTCTCAACCCTATAAAAGGGCTTCTGTAATGAGCAATAAAATACAACAATTCAGCCTCTTATCTCTCGATCAAACCTTTACAATTTATGTCTATACTATAATTTTAACATGGTATCAGAGCACGTTTAATTCTGGGAACTCAGAACTTGTTCATCATCGTTCCAATACCTTTCCCGACCTTTCAACACCAATCAAGGCAGAAGCCTTATTCATCCCTTCCTGAAAAAAAACAGATACAACATGTCAGACGAGATGCAACAGATAACCAATCCAAATCCAACAGCCCAGAATGAATTAACACTATAGATTGCGAATCTAGTGCGCAATTCCGACAATGTCACTCTCGGTTTCAAACTGGATGGGAACAACTATCCACTATGGGATCGCCTCATGAGGGTAGCCATTGGGAGCAGGGGCAAGTCCAGCCACATCACCAGACAACCCCACCACCAAACAGAACAGACCACGCCTACTATCAGTGGGAGGAAACAGATTTATCTGTTTTCTCATGGCTAATACAGAATATGGAGGGAAGGTTAGTCACAAATTTCGCACAACATCAAACCGCAAAAGCCGTATGGGATAGCCTAGCAATCACATACGGAGTGGAACCGACCCATTCCAGATTTATGATTTAGAAGTCAAAGCCAACAAAGTGAATCAAGGGCAACTTACTTTGGAAGATTACTGGAATGAATTACAAACAATATGGCTCACCATCGACCGAAGAGAGCTGAATCCCTTCGGTTGTTGCGAAGAAAGAATCAACAAGTATCGGAAGTTGATCGCAAATCGGAGATTATATCAGTTTCTCTCCGGATTGGATACCAAGTATGATGGTATCCGACGAGATATCCTCAAAGAGATGCCTGTTCCCTCAGCCGAATCGGCTTCTCAAAGGTGAGAATGGAGGCCGCCCGGCTACAGATTTTGCAACCGGCAACCAACCCCACCGACTCGGTGAACACATCATCGGGAGGAATAGGAACCGGGCTTGCCACTCGTCCCATTTCACGGCCAGATAGCTACCAACCACAAACCACCGCCAGAGGACCACCCACTCGCTCCGGCAACCTGTCATCGCGAAAAAAGGGTGGAGAAATCGAAGCTTTTCTGTACTCATTGTGGAATGCATAAACATACCAAGGAGATGTGTTTCCAACTCGTTGGTTATGCCTATTGGTGGGAGGATAACCATAAAATCCCACAGGCAAAAGGGAAGACGGCGATTGGGATAGACGGCCAGGAGGCGGCCGAGTCGACGGTGGCGGTAAGCGGCGCAAGAGATTGCGAAGGAGGGACGGCGGCAGCAAGAGGAAATGAAAGAGAGGCGGCGGCAGAGATAGGGTTTTTTTAACCCAAACACAGAATGGGAATGAAAGGGGGCGGCGGATGGTGCTACAGGTATAGGGTTTGGTGGTTTACCACTAAACCCTCATTCTTCTACATATATACAGATTGACCCCCCTCAATTTCAGCCCTCTCAATTTAGCCCCCCTCAATTTTGGTTAATTCAAAAAGGGACCCTCTATTATGTAAAAATTCCTCTAATATGTTTACTGCATGTCAAGCTTTATATGATAAAAATAATAGAGATATGGGATGGATTTTTTATTGTGGGGCTACAGATACAATGACTTTTGACAAATCTGATATACTTGGGTCATCAAAATCATCATTTCGAACACATGTTCAAACTGTCAGTGGTGACTTGACTCGAGTGGAAGCAGCCGGAACTATAGAAATTTCTCCCACTTTACGGCTTTCAAATTGCCTATATGTTCCGTCTCTGTCTCATAAGCTTCTGTCAATTAGCCATGTTACAAAAGAACTCAATTATACAATGCTGATGCATCCTCACTGCATTTTCTTCGTGATATCGAGACGAGGAAGATTATTGGGCATGGAGCGGAACGGATGTATTATGTGGATGAGATAGCTCAACAAGGCAAGGTGATCTTTGTCTCGTGGAATCTGCAGACCGGAAGCTCGGCTTTGGCATCGCGGTTAGGGCATCCTTCATAGGTTATCTTAGGATTTTATTTCCAAAATTAGTACCAACTCAGACATTAACTTGTGAAACTTGTGTTTTGGCTAAAAGCCATAGACAATCTTTTAAACCTAATAATACACAAGTTAACTCTATTTTTTCTTTGGTACACTCTGATGTTTGGGGTCCTTCACCTGTTGTAGGGGGTCAGGGTTTTAAATATTTTCTCCTCTTTATTGATGATTGCACTAGGATGACATGGGTGTATTTTCTAAAACATAAATCTCAGGTTTTTGAAAAATTCACTCATTTCTATACTATGGTTCAAACTCAATTTCATAAAAATATTCAAACTCTTCGAACAAATAATGGGGGGGGAGGGGAATTTGTCAATAATTCTATGAAAAACCTATGCCAACAAAAGGGAATAATCCACCAAACCACATGTCCCCATACTCCCGAACAAAATGGTGTTGCCGAACGAAAAAATCGAATTATTCTTGAAATGACCCGAGCCATGATGATTGAGTCTCACGTCCCTACCCATTTTTGACCCGAAGCTGTTGCCACCTCTGTTTACCTTCTAAATCGCCTTCCTACCAAATCTCTCCAGCTCAAAACCTCGTTACAAAAATTATCCACTCTGGCCAAGATACCTCTTGCTCTTACTCTCCAGCCTCGAGTCTTTGGTTGCTCTGTATTTGTCCATATTCCCAAACATGAAAGAACAAAACTCTCTCCTTGTGCTATTAAGTGTGTGTTTGTGGGTTATGGTGTGAACCAAAAAGGGTATAGGTGTTACAATCCAAAACTTGTCAAATCATAACCACCATGAATTGTGATTTTCTCGAAGCGAGTTCTTTATGATAACCACCTTACCGTCGGGGGAGAGTGAGAGGAGAGTGAGATCGACCGCTAAGTTGGTTGCCAATGCCGAACCGGAAGCGGTTCCAATGTAAACGATTAACACTACCGAGCCTGTCTCAAACACTCAAGAGCAATCGAACAATCTGAAATTCATTGCGTAACCCATATCTCTCCACCACCGATATCGAGGAAGAAAATACAATAGATGGTGATATGGCGATATGTGCTACCACCGGGAGTAATCGGGTGTTCTCCCGACGATATACCCAGAGAAGACCGTGCGGAATACTCGATATCCGTTGGAAATGTTGCAAGGGAAATTTATCAAGAGTGCTATAGCCTATGAAGCGACTTTATATGAAGAAGAGATTCCACAATCCGTAGAAGAAGCTCTCAAGTTCGAACATTGGAGAACGCTATGAAAAAGAGATAAATCGTTAGCTCGGAACCATACGTGGGAAAATGCAAATTGCCAAAAGGAAAAAAGCTTGTAGGGTGCAGATGGGTTTTTACAATGAAACGAAAACCAGATAGATCTATTGAACGGTACAAAGCTCGGCTTGTTGCAAAAGGGTACACACAGACGTATGGAATAGATTATGCAGAAACCTTCTCACCGGTAGTAAAGATGAACATTGTTAGAGCTCTTCTCTCTATTGCTGCCAACAAGGATTGGATTCTTCATTAGTTTGATGTTACAAATGCTTTCCTTCATGGGGAATTAGAAAGAGAAGTTTATATGGAAGTACCTCAAGGATTCTCGGATGAATTTGAAGATGGTGAGGTTTGCAGATTGAAGAAAACCCTATATGGACTTAAACAGTCCCCCAGGGCATGGTTTGGGAGATTTACTACAGCTATGAAGAAATTTGGATATCAACAGAGCAATTCAGATCACACCTTATTTTTGAAAAAGCGAGTAATCGATTACTTGTTTGGTTATTTATGTGGATGACATGATCATAACAGAGACGATCGAGAAGAAATCCAGAATTGAAAGAAAACTGCTTAGAGAGTTCAAATGAAGGATTTGGGAAACCTAAAGTACTTATAGAATTGAAGTACTCGGTCGAAGAAGGAATCTTCATTAATCAAAGAAGTATACTCTAGATCTTCTAGTCGAGACAGAATCTTTGGATTGCAAGCCAGTGAAACCCCATTGTTGTGAATCATGGGCTACAAATTATAGAGGGAGCTAAATTAGCAGATCGAGGGCAATATCAACGGCTGGTAGGAAAACTTATCTACCTTTCCCATACTCGACCTGATATCGCTTATGTTGTTGGTGTTGTGAGTCAGTTTATGCATCAACCTCAAGCTGATCACTTAGAAGTCGTGCTAAGAATTGTAAGATATCTAAAGGGAACATTTGTATATGGATTGCTGTTTCGGAAAACTGGACATCTTGAGATACATGCCTACACAGATGCAGATTGGGCTGGAAATCCAATAGACAGAAAATCTACAGCTGGATACTTTACTTTTATTGGAGACAATCTCGTCTCATGGAGAAGTAAGAAGCAGAAGGTAGTGGCTCTCTCAAGTGTTGAAGCAGAGTTTAGAGGGATCAAGAGTGGTCTAACTGAAGTTCTGTGGTTAAGGAAACTATTGATTGAATTGGGTCTTCATTAATCGAAGACATGTCAGATGTTTTGTGACAACAAAGCAGCTATCAGTATCTCAGAGAATCCAGTTCAACACGACAGAACAAAACATGTCGAGGTCGATAGGCACTTCATTAAAGAAAAGATCGAAGGAGGAATTGTGGCATTGCCATTTGTACGATCAGAAGATCAGCTTGCAGACATCCTAACTAAAGCCGTAAACTCCAAGAGTTTTGCAAAAGTTCTCGACAAGTTGAGTATCGGAGATCCCACCAATCAACTTGAGGGGGAGTGTTGGAAGAAAGGAAAAGAAATCAAGAATATCAATTAGCAATATTTAAAGATCTTTCCTTATACAATATCTTTCCTTATACATTTGTTCTCAACCCTATAAAAGGGCTTCTGTAATGAGCAATAAAATACAACAATTCAGCCTCTTATCTCTCGATCAAACCTTTACAATTTATGTCTATACTATAATTTTAACAAATTTAATTATAAATATTAACATACATTATTATCATATGATGTAGTGTAGGCCATATTATTGAAATAACATTTTAACGTTTTAAACATAAATCCTCGTCAACAAAAAGAAAACAAAAATCTCAATGTAACTAAAACTTCAATTGCTAACAAATTTCTTGTACATCTTTTTATCCCTTCTTCTCCCTTAGTTGTTTGGGCTAGGTGGTTGTGATATCGCATCCAACTGCTTAATGAGTAAATAGTATTAATATACAAACACAATACAATTTTATCTTCATTGATTTTTCATTTTCAATGCAGTACTAGATAAAGAAGATTAATTTTAAATCAATATAAATACAATATTGCAAATAGAATCACATAATCATGTTATGTTTCACTTACAAAATTTTTTATTGATGCAAAGAAGCGAGCAGACAATGTTGGGGCACATAACTTTTCCTTTTGTTCAAAAACATATTCCATGCATCAGTCACGTTGCTTTCCTACAGTATTACCTTTTCGAAGCAATGGCTTGCCAATATTAGCTCTTGCAAGAACGGTTTTAATCTATGTTATTAACAACGATGTAAAGTACTAGACATATGTAGTAATTGATAAAAATTAAATATTCATCAATTTTGCATATAGGTTCATCAATAGAGGTACAAAGATTCACAAACTTACTACATGAGACGCAGATGAAAAAAATGAATTAATATATATAGATACAATGATGAATTATTAGCACAATGATTCACAAACCTTATAGTTGCGATACAAACTAAATCTACGAACTTATCAATATAGACCAACATTATTTAACAAATTTAGCTCTATTATTCATTGACATATTCAAATTATTCAACAATGTATGCACACCAATTCACAAACTTATTACTTGAGATGCATAATAAATAATTGAATTCATCATCTACGGACTTATCAATATAGACCAACATTATTTAACAAATTTAGCTCTATTATTCATTGACATATTCAAATGATTCAACAATGTATGCACACCAATTTACAAACTTATAACTTGAGATGCATAATAAATAATTGAATTCATCAAAATAATCACAACGATTCATTTATATAAGCATTATGATTCACAAAGTTACTATATGATATGCACCATTTTGCAGTTGGATCCTATACATGAATAACATAATTAATTATTCATCAATTTCACAGTAGGATTCATCTCCATAAAACAAGTGATTCATAAACTTACTAAACGAACGGTAAACGATATCTTTGAACTAATTTACTAAACCATGCCAACCAATCAAAATATGGAACTTATTATTTTATTTTATTAAATTCTAGGGTTCCTAGAATTTATGCATTCATCAATAATAGATCTATAAATTTTTTATCTAATCTTTTTTTTATCACATATTACATGCGGATAGCCGTCAGATCTATGCGTCGATGTCATTATTGATCTTCAAATAATGGTGCATTCGTTCTTCGATATGGCAAGTTGTAGGTGCAATTTGTTCACTAATCTACGCATTCCCCTCGGTACCTTTGTCATATATGTTATATGGATTCAGTTGTTCAGGCTAATATATATCTAGACGTGTAGAAGGTATACAGCCGTTTATGCAAAGAAATGCAAACTTGAATTTGTTATGTTGCAGACAAACCTTGTGTGAAAGAGAAGAACAAATAAATTATGAGATCAATCATTTATGAGAGAGAAGATAGAAGTCATGATTTACCACCTTGGTTTGCGGGATTTATTATAGAAGGATTTGTCTTTTACAAATTTACCTTGCATTTATTAATATTGTAGTTGAATTGGAAAGCAATGCGATCAAATCATAGTTTATATGCACCGTAGATTTCAACTCGGTCTATGGCTATAATTGGTTCTCTTTTTTATACTAAAGATGGTTACCGTTAACCTAATATATATATATATATATATATATATATATATATAGACAAAAACTTGGGTGAGCTCCACCTCACCGTGAGCTCACTCTTGTATTTTGTTAAAATGATTATATATTAATTATGGTGAGTAAGGATAATTAGATTTTTTAATATATAATTAAATTTATTAATTTTAATTATAATTTTTAATTTAAAATTAGAATTTATTAATTCATAATTATGGTTTATTAATTCATAATTGAGGTTTATTAATTCACAATTAATTCAAAGTTAGGGTTTATTAATTCACAATTAGGGTTTATTATTCTAAATTAGGGTTTATTAATTCAAAATTAGGGTTTATTAATTCACGATTAGGATTTATTATTTCACAATTAGAGTTTATTAATTCAAAATTAAGATATATTAATTCAAAATTATTATTTATTAATTTATAATTAAATTTTATTAAATTAATTAATTTTAATTAGAATTAATTAATTAAGATTAATTAATTAGTTAATTATGGGTGGTCTCCTTTATGCTGTGTGTACAGGATATCATCCCTTATTTGACAAAAACTTGGGTGAGCTCCGCCACATGGTTTGTTCACCCTTGTTTTTTGTTAAAATGATTATATATTAATTATGGTGAGTAAGGATAATTAGATTTTGTTAATATATAATTAAATTTCTTAATTTTTAATTAGAATTTATTAATTCATAATTATGGTTTATTAATTCATAATTGAGGTTTATTAATTCATAATTAGGGTTTATTAATTCACAAGTAGGGTTTATTAATTCAAAGTTAGGATTTATTAATTCACAATTAGGGTTTATTATTCAAAATTATGGTTTATTATTTTAAATTAGGGTTTATTATTTTTAATTAGGGTTTATTAATTCAAAATTATGGTTTATAATTCCAAATAGGATTTATTAATTCAAAATTAGGGTTTATTAATTCACGATTAGGGTTTATTATTTCATAATTAGAGTTTATTAATTCAAAATTAAGATATATTAATTTAAAATTATTATTTATTAATTTAATATTAAATTTTATTAAACTAATTAATTTTAATTAGAATTAATTAGGGGTGTGAGCGCGCACATGAGACCTTCTATATATAATCTATCAATATGCCACTTTGAAATATTAATTCTTCTTTAGAAATCTATGGCCACTACCTATAGTAACCTACCTAATACGACTTAAAGGCATTGTAAACTCCGAACTTATAAATTCGATATCGCAAGTTCAGCAAACTCTTGCAATTAGAACTATGCTAGACTTTGTATATATTTATTTTTAGATAAAAACTGAAATAAATTAATGATAATACATAAATATTAAGAAAATTTACCCCTATGATTCGTAGGGTCAGTATAAAAACGCACCTTGCATGGCCTCACTTGGGATCCTCTAAATATCCCAACTTTGATATCTCATTACGTGCCTACTGTCAATTTTTTTTTTATATATGTTTTTTTCTTTTTTCAATTCAATATATTGACATTTAGTTTAATTTTACGGTTATTAAATAAGATTAATCCAATTAAATTTATAATTATCATTTTTATACCCTATTTGCAACTCTTTAGTTAAAATATAATTATTTGGGTTTATTATTCCAAGATTAGGGTTTTTTTCTAATAAATATTATCTAGAGTTCATTATATAATAATAAGTTTCATTTTATGATATTTTTAAATAGTAAAATTAATAGTGGGACATGGAAGGATGAAATTCTAATTGAAGAAATGAAAACTATTCCTTTAACAAAGCAACTGGAAGTCTGGAACAAATATTGCTACATGAAAACCTTCAATCCAGGATCATGAAACACAACAAATCACATTTTCCCAAGAACACGAATCCTTTAAAAACCCAGAGAATAAAACATCTGTCGCGTTTGATGTATCCAACCGGTCGTGTTAGCCTGTCGCTTGAAAAGAGAGTGACGATTCCGCTTTGGGAACACACGCCTCGAAAGGTTGCGGCCATAAACAAAGATTTGGAGAAAAACCAAAGTAACAAGCACAATATAAACAACAATTATAACGGACACGACGAGCGCTGCCCTTTCCTCGACATAGATCATAAAATATGCTGACGTGAAAACAGAGATGGCACCGACGACAGATAAGGAGAGGAAGATGAGTCCTTTATCAATCCAAACTGTTGGCCTATAGTTGCTGTCAATCACCATCATGACGAGTGAGAAGTAAAATACAGACAATGCTGAGAAAAACATAGCCAATGCTTCAAATACAATGAAACATGTGAACCAATTGGACTCTGAGAGAATGGGAATCCCCGTATCTTGATTGTATCCTCCTGGTACAGCGAAGGCAGAAGCAAACACCACTGAAAATATCAAAGTCGAGATGAGCATCCAAGAATCCGCCGTATTCATATCCATGTCCTATTATTTTCTAGAATGCTCTTGTGCTCCTTCAAATATAATTCCCATGGTGTGTGTCCCTCTTTATTTCTCATCTTCCTACAACTGGCGGTACAATTGACCGGACTGCCTGTAAATGTTACGTGTATATAAATATACGAACAAACTAACTCTGCAACACTGAAAAGGTCTTCTGGCATGTTATAATGTTCCGCAGATACGCTACGACACGTGAATAGTCAAACACTCAATGTTTAAATATTTTTTTGTTTCTCCAGTTGAGTTGACTCCGTATTTTGTCAGTACGTTGACTTCAGGTTGGGCAGTCGAGGGTGATTTATCTTTTATCAGCAGGTTGGACTCCCGTATTTTGTTATTTTGATGCTTTCAGCTTGACGTAGATATAGTCAACTTTGACTTTTCATCAGCCAACTTTGACTTTGTCTCGCTAGCTTTGATTACTTTTCACCAGCTTTAACTATTGATCAACAACTTTGATTTTCAATTGCCAGCTTTGACTTCTGGTAACCAGCTTTGACTTCCCAGAATGGACAATCAGCTGTCGGTATGACACTTAGTCATATCCTGACTCATTTGCTTCCAGCAACGCCGAGTCTTCAGTCTTCGACTTTACTCCGGTGGCTCTGTTCATCAGCAACAATATACTTCATTCTTCAGACATCAATTGGCCTGACTTCAGTCTTCAGTACGTGATCCTTCAGTTGAGCTTCTATCAATGGCTCGTGTACTGATACTTCTACCAGTATAGCTAGCTTCAGTACTACTTGAATTTCTTTCAGTCTTGGGCCTGTCTAAACTGATAGTTCTTTTGCTAAAATCTATAAAAAAACGCGTAACTCTAGAACAAGTGAGCAACATTAGTTATATCAGCATGACAATTATCAAAGGTTTTGGGATATAATCAAAACACATAGTTAAGACGAAATTATTTCCAACAATTAAGAATCTTCCCAACTATATATATATATATATCCTTTTTATGCAGCGTTGTAATAAGAACCTTGATTTTCAAAGGCTTTTAGACTTTGTTTGGCTCTTCTTAATTGCGGAATATAAAAATAATTTTTTGATGTTTCATCAATATTTGGATTATTTAATTGTTCTTCAATATAATTTATAAGAACCTTTGTTCTTGTTATTTTATAACGTAGGCTTTTAAAATAACATTGTTGTTTAACAATTACATAATCATATTGAGCATAAAAGATATTACCAACTGCAAAAGGATTATAAGAGATATTCATAAAATTTAAAACTTACATAATATTTCTTCAGAACAACTTCAACACAAAAGCAGCTTGAATACAAAGATTTAGAGAGAGAGAGAGAGAGAGAGAAGGCGAGCAAACTCGGCGTGCTCTTCCATCCTCTACACAAACCTATTTATAGAGGAAAATAAACACACGCTACACAAACATCTTGGGAAGTGGAGACACACAGCACTAATTTAACAAAGTGGACACTTCACTCCACTACTAATTTTACAAAGTGGGACACTCCACTCCACTTATTTTCAGCACACTATTTTACAAAGTGGACACTCCACAAATTGAAGCACACGGCACACAAAATAACAAAATGGGAATATTTCCCAAATGTCAAAATTGAATAGTGTTAGTTCAGTAATCAATAATGGATGAAGACGTCATGGCATTCAAATCACTTTCTTCTTGCGTCGATGAATTCGTCATAGTAATTACTTTGGGATGATTCTCCTTGTAGAGCCAGTACGAATGCATCAAATGGATCTTGAGCTTCTTGGAAATTATCATTATCTTCCATCAAAGTATCTTCAATAATTTTGGTCTCTGATGAAGATGGTTACTGTTGAACTTGAGCATTTTGCTTGAGAATTCTCGGATCAAAAACTCTTTAAGTAAAAGATCGATGAGTCTTTATCCATTCTATGTAATAGATCTTTTAGTAAAGACTCATGCGATGGTGTTTGTGCATTAAGATTTTTATAATCTCGGACTAGCGATTTTCTTGCCAAAATTCCTCTTCTATCAAAGGTTTTACCTTCACAAAGAAATTCTCTTTAGGCCACCATTTTAGGAGAATTCTCTAACAAGAATTGTAGGAGTGAATTTTATCTCATTTTTGAGCGTGCTTGTTCTTGCAGGGCTATAATCCCATCGAAGAATCCATGGAATTGTATAATGATTAGCAAATTGTAGAACTGCAGGAAGACTTTCAAGATGGTTATTAACGTTATGAAATTTTATCCATATATCTTTAACTTTTCGAGGAAATATCATAGGCATTATCCTCACTAAAAGTAGAAAGTCAAAACCAATTTGGTATTATTTGAAATGGGTTATCGAGATTAAACTTAACCCACCACGAATGTTTTCGTGAACTATTTTCATATAGGAAAATATTATTCCATGATTTGATATAATCAAAATAATTATAATAGTTGGGATTAGCTTGATAATTATCAAGTTGCCTTGTTTGATGAGAAGGCATTCCCAGGTTTGAAGGTAGCAAAATTCGCTTAATAACAAGTTTTGAAAAGCAAATTCTTTATTTGCGCGATCCATATGTTGAATTTCAACAGATCCAGTTTCTATTAGAATTGCTTCAAAGTAATCACAGTCTTTTTCCAAAGACTTGTGGAAGATCTTTATTAAGATGGCTATAAGCGATTTGGATTTGGATAAAGACCTTTTAGGTCATCTTCAATTGGACAACAATTTAAATATCCAGATATAATATATGGATATTTAATTTCATCTTTTGATCCTTTTTGAAGAAAGATTGCATCTTGATAGTATTGAATATCATAGGCATCTTCATCGTTTTCAAATTCTTTAATAAAATCAATTTGATTGGGTAATTCTTCAATTTCTTTTTAAAAATTCGATCCTTTTAGGTTTTGGATTTTGACTAAATTAGTCATGGGTTTTTACCCAATGCTTGTTTTCTCACGATTTGATTCCAAGATTTGTCCTGCGAGAATTCTCGTGTTAGAAAATCTGGTAAACAATTATTTTTCGAAATATGTTCAATATCAAAATCAAAACATGCTAATATAGCTTGCCATCTAGCAAAATTTGTTTTGAAGCAATATTTTAACATCTTTGTTAATATATCTTTTTGATTTACAATCAACTCTTATTTAAAATATCACTTTCAAATTTAGTAACACATTTTACTATTGAAAGTAATTCTTTTTATTGTAGAATAATTCATTTGAGCATTATTCCAAATACCGTAAGTATATCTAACAAGTTCTTCTTTAGAATTTTCTCAATTCTTTTGTTTAAGAATTCCTCCATATCCAATTTCGGATGCATTTGTTTCAACTATTTTGAATGCTTGAGATTAGCTATTGATAAACAAGGAAGTTCTTTAACTCTTTGTTTTATTCTTTTCTGACTTCGTATGATCATTAGTCAAGGTAAAGATTCTTTTTAACCTTTGAAATAATAATTCTGATCTTTTGCTAAATCTTGGTAGAAATCTCCAATATAATTAAGACTTCCAAGAAATCTTTGTAATTGATTTAAATCAGTAATTTTATACGGGAATTTGTCCATAAATAAAAGTACTCTTTCAATAGGAATAATAATTTTATTTTCAATATAATGTCCTAAAATTTTATTTTTGTTTGAAATATTTTTACCTTTTTAGGATTTATAGCTAAACCAGTTCTTTTTGTAGTTTGTATAAAATATTAAGATGTTTAAAATGTTCTTGATGGTTTTAGAAAATATTAAAACATCATCAATATATCTGATAATAAAATCCATATGAGGATTATAAATTTTATTCATAATATTTTGAAATTCCATTGGAGCATTTTTAAACCAAATGGCATAACATTCCATTCAAAATGTCCAAAAGGAGCGGTAAAAGCGGTTTTATATCTGTCTTCTTCTTTTAGAAGAATTTGATAGAATCGATTTTAAATCAAAAGAGGAAAATATATTTCTGTAAACATTCTATTTAATAAATCTCTTTTATTTGGTAATGGATGTTTTATCCATTTAAGAGCCTTATTAAGAGGTTTATAATTTATAACTAGTCTAGAGCTCCTCTTTCTATTTGGAGGCATTTTCAACATAAAATGCGGACAACTCAAAGACTATTACTAGATCTTATTAAACCCTTTTTAAGAAGAATATCAATTTCTTCTTTGCGAATTTTAATAATCTTTCTCCCATAGCAATTGGCCTTGCTTAGTATTAACTTTTCTTTCATCGAAATTATCAATATATGGGAGACACTTCATGTCTTTTCTATTCCAAAAGGCGTTTGGAACTTGAGACAAATTTCGTATTTATTTTTGAAGGATTTCTTTTATTTTATTTTGAATTTTTTTTATATTAATTTTTCTTTGATTTTTAAAATTAATTTCTTCTTTTAACGAGTTAATAAAATTATTTTATTTTTAACAACTTCTTGTAAAACATTTATAGATTTTGTTAAAGGAATAGAGGAAAATGGGAAGAACAGATTTTTTCCTTTAACTTTAGTAAATAATCCATTTTCATTAATTTTATTAATAGGAATAACATTTGGAAAAAAGGAGTACCAAGTATTCTTGGTGTAGAAATATTTTTATTAAAATAAAAGTAGTATTGAGACAAACTCACGAATTACGAGATAGCAACATCGGATAATTTGTAATTAACAATTAAAGGTTGCTTATTAGCAGTTGTTATAAAGCGAGTAGTTTTAGAATAGTATTTTGAAGGTATAATTCCTTCACTAATACAATTAACATCTCGCTCTCGTATCTAAGAGAGCATTATGGTAATAGTAAACTCTTTATTTACAATAAGAGTTACTTTAGAATACCATTTTGAGAAAGAATTTGATCAATTTTATTGATCCAAATTAGATTCTTAAAATTAATTTGATTTATTTCTTGATCTTTTCTAGAAGAGTAATTTTTCACTTTCTTCATCTTCATCGGATGAAGTGGAGTCATTCTCAATTAGTATTTAATAAATCAATTCTTTCATTAAGAAATTTTATTTGATTTTATCGATTAATTTCTCCTTTTAATTCGTAAATCGTAGGCTTTCTTTCTTTTGATTAGCCTTTTCTAATATTTTGATATAGGAATATAATTCCTTTTGTTCATTAACCTTATTAGTAAGTCTAGTTTCGGACTTTTGATTTAGAATTTGAGCGATAGAAAGATAATATTCTATAGCTTTTCTTTTTCTATAGGATCTTTTATTTGGTCTATTAGATCAAGAATAAAATTTTCTTCTTTAGTGATAACATTAATATTTAATCCCATAAATTTTATGAGACAAACATCACAATCACAATCGAATCACAATTTTGTAATTCGATTGTTCGATTCATCTTCGAAATTTCGAAGATTCATTCTCATTTTAAGGATAGTAATGGAGATATCTTCTTCTTCTTCTTCATTAAGAAGAATATTGCATAAAGATTCTTTTAAATCTCATCAATATTAAGATTATTGATTTTCTTTTTACATAACATTTATTAGCCTTATGTCCTATTTTTCCACATTTCCAGCAAATAGGTTTAGTTTCTTCGGTTTTAGAAGATGATTTTTTAACTCTTTTTGGAGCACTTCTTTTAATTGCTTTCTTTTGTTTAGAATAATTTTCTAAATAAAAATTTTTCTTTTTCTAAATTTATGTTTTTCTTAATCCTATTAGGATCTTGTTCGGATTGAAGACCTATTTGTTCACAAAATTTCCAATTATATTTTATTTTCATTCTTTTGAAAATCTATTTGTCTTTTAATTTGATTTCATTACAGAATAATTTCTTCAATGATTATTTCTATTTGAAATATCACCATAAGAAAGATTTTCCCAAATAATATTATTGTTAACAAATTTTGTTTTAACCTATTTAAAACTCTTTACGAAAATAATGTTGGTAAACCAAAGAATAAATTTTTCTTTCCAAAAGTTCATATTACAATCATTTCTAATAAGAACTTTGGACATAAAACGTCTTTAAACCATCTAAAATCAGATAGTTTTTGACATCTTAAATTCATTAATTGTTTATGAGTTTTATCTAATTGAAGCTCATTAGCTCCTACAAAATTTGTAAGTATTGTATAAATAAGAGTATTAACCGCATCAGACTCTTCTCTTTGAGTGATAGGGTCAAATACACTTGAATTTAAAATTTTGCTTTTAGCTTCTTTTGAAATATAAAAATCTCACCATCCTTGTAGTTGGCCGGTAAACCCAGTAATAATGGCTTGAGCAATTTGCCTATCATTATTACCTTTTAATTTTGCCGCCGAAGCATATATAAGCATTTGTTTTACAATAGTTTTTATCTGATATTCAGATTTTTCGTCTATGTTCCATTCTGTGATAGATTCACCACTGAATTGAGCATAGTCTCCTTTTCTTCAATTTGAAGATCTATAGGAGTGGATTTTTTGTAATAAGGTTTTACTATAGAGACATCAGCAAGTTTATTAACTTGTAAATCGTCATCTGAAGAAGTTTCTTGATTTCTTTTTTATAATGAAACATTTTATAGGAACATTCTTCTTCCTTTTCTTTTCCTTTAATATTAATTTTTTGTAATCTGTTTATTAGACCTTCTAAGAACTCATTATCTTTTTTTGAGTTTAATAAAAAAATTTCCTTTTTAAGATTAGGAGGTGGTTTAATCATAATAGTATTGGAACACTTTTCTTCAGATTTAGAAATTTTGGAGAAAGAATTTCTTCAATTCATTGGTTTGATTTTCAATAGTATGAAGAGCGAGATTTGTAAAATTATTTTGTTGTATAATATGATCAAAATCTCCTTTTCAGTTTCGATTTTATAGGAGTTGCAAAATTTCTTTTTCTCCTTTTGTATTTGTATAGTAGAAAAGGGGATGAATCTCTGTAGATTCTTTTCTGTTTCATGTATTAATATTTTATATTTATTTTCTATAACATTTAAAAGTTTTCATCCGAGAAATCTGAAATTCTTTATTTCTTGAAGGAAATCGGGTTTTGTAACCGGATAAAAAATCAAGTTTAGAATTATTTTTAGACTCCACTCTTCGTATCTTTTAGAATATAAAGATTTTGTTTAGAAGAAAGGAATAAAGAAACCATTTTCGTTTCTCATAATTTTTGTTTTATTAAGACTTTTTGAATTTTTTAGGAAAGAGTTATTACTAATAACGAAAACATTATGTCCGAATAACCCATATCCAAAATGTGGGTGATCACGGATTTCTTTTAGAACTTCTATTTTCGTGAATTTCTACTTTATATTCGGTTGAGATACTTGTTCTGGAGTTTTAAAAATTCCAGAAATACCGATTTTTTCATAATCAGTCAAAGGAATAGAAGAAGTTGAACTTCTTGCCTCTTCGTCTATTTTAAAACGAATTTTCCTTTGTGATGAGAATTTTATCTCAGCATCTCCATCAACATATTGTATTATACTTTCGAGTTGTCTATTCTCTTCTTTTATTGGTGGAGCTACACTTTCTAATTTCAGGTTTCTGGAAGTGTAACTTGATTCCATTTATTGTTTTAGGAATTGCAATATTACTTTTAGTAATATCTGTTAGAAAGAGGGTAGTTTCTCCTCTATTTGTACAAATCTCTTTAGATCTAAAATTAAATTTAGAAATTGTAGTATTCATAACTTTATAACAAATTCTATAAATTAGAACAAGATTTTCTGTTCCTTCTTTCATATTAAACCCTTCTGTTTTTATTTTTAATGTAAGGGCATCCAAAATATTTGGATCATTTAATGATAATGGAAAATTGGGAAAACAGCTGAAGTAAATTGGTCCTTCACAAAGTGAAGACTCAATTATCCCTATTAGGGAATCTTCTAGCCTTAAATGCCTTTGGTCTCGACCATAATTAAGGCAATCGACATTTAATCCTTCTCGTTAATGGTTTTAATCCAATTTGGACCATCCCGAGATGTAAAATTTATATTTCGTTTATGAATTTCTATTAGACTTTTGATAAAGATTGAAAGAATCATATCCTCCTTTAGAGGAATTGATTGTTCAATTGTTTTATAACATAGTCGCTTTTAAAATCAAAGCTTCCATGTTTATAAATTTTTGATTTAGATACATCCGGTAATTTCAATCTTGAAGATGTTTTTCAAAATTTTCCATAAGAATAATTTCTTTATTCTTATCGAGCTTGTATCGATTGCTTTCTTCATTGAGAAAGTCCTAATTATCTTATCCATTAAAATCTATAGAAGATCATCAAGGATTTATTCTTACTTTACCCTTCGTGCTTCTGGATACGACTTAAGGCGACCGTGTATAACTTCTTGATTTTAATTTTAAAGATAAATTAGCACATATAACTAGGCTCGATACCATTTGATGCATTCGTCTTGGCTCTACAAGGAGAATCATCCCCAAAGTAATTACTATATTTAATGCATTGACGTTGAAGAAAGTGACGAATGCCACGATATATATATATATATATATATATATATGTATATATATATATATATATATATATATATATATATATATAAAGCTGTTATGATGTGAACACCTCGATAGTGTGAAAATAAGAACTATTTTCAGCTTAGATGCACAAAATTTGATGGCTAAGATCAAATCTTAAGATTGATGACACATCATCATTTTCTTTAAATTTTAAATATAAATGATAAAGATGCAACAATTTTTTTTTTCTCTCTCCCTCCTATTCTTTCTCACTTTCTCTCTCCCCCCTCAAGTTCTCTCTTCATTTCATCTCTCTCTTCTTTCTATCTCTTTTTTCTATCTCCTTCCCTCACATTCTCTCACACACTTTCTTTCTCTCCCTATTTGTTCATATACATACAATTGATTGTGCATATGTTCATATATGCAATCTGTGCATATTTGTGACCAGATGAGCATCATTATATGTTGTTCAGATGATTCACATTTGTATATTATTGCAATTCAAGTACTTGTGATGCACAACTGTGTGCTAGTGCAAATCAATGACATAAAATGTGTATCTGTGTTTTTAAGAAATAAAACACATTAACTATATCCTATAGAAATAAACAAATCAACGTACTATACTAAATCCCATGAAATTTGGTATTAATATAATACTAAATTAATAAATTACCTTAACAACCTTATTATAATAAAAGCAATAAAATGATCCTATATATATATATATATATATATGGAAATCTCTATTATCCTAGAAGCGTGAGAACAATGCATTCTCCATGAAATTTATTACATTAAACAAAATTATTACATGAAATTAGATCTTCACGATCTAATGGTGAAAATAGTTTTCACATTCTCAATTTAAATAAGGTTTTTATTTGAATTTATATATATATATATATATATATATATATATATATATATATATATATATATATATATATATATATATATAGAGAGAGAGAGAGAGACGGATCCGAAGTTGATTATGGGTGAAATTGAAAATAAGTACTTGACGTATTAAATATTATAAATGATAAAATATTTCTATGTTTTCATAAGTTATCTTGCAAGATTTCAATACACAAAATCCATAAATAATTGAGTTTATATCTATATTTTCAATAAGATTTCTTTCAATATAAACCCTCTTTAGCGTAAGCTTTAGGGAATCCACCAGTCAAACTACTGGCAAAACTTGGATGCAATTGAACTTGAACTTTAACAGCTTCAAATGGGCAGAGAGCAACATCAGCAAACACTTGAGCAGATGTAACGCTAAGGAAGAATATGGCACCTTTGTTTGGCTAATTTTTCCGACTCGTATGAACCTTTGAGGATGTAGACAAATAGAGTATTCTAAAAGCACCAATATACGTCACTCAAAACAGTAAACATGCAACAATAAGGAGATACAAAATTTTAGCGTGGAAAACCTCTCAAAATGAAAGAGATGAAAAAACCACGGGACTACTAGAGCCGTTTAAATCCATTATCATCAATAATGGAGCAGTACGCAATCTTCTCTAGATTATACTAGAGGCATACAAAACATCATACACTTACAAATAAGCACATCAAGATGTATGGAATCAAAATGGAGCAAAGATCAAGAAAAATATCACCAGAAATTCTCCTCTATTCAGATCGACGAAATCCGACCTTCGAAAATCAAAATCCGATCTTCGCCGTCCAAAACGTTGGCCCAGATGCTTTGAAGTCGTTGTCCAAAAATCATGGTGATCTAACGGTTCAATCTCCGAAAAATGAAATTTTTTCTGAAGTCATGTTGAAAATCCGAGAGGAGAAAAAAAGAGTACAATTTTTTTTGTTTTGACTGCTCCAATTTCTCCCTTCAAAAATGATGGCTGATCCTTTTCACTCTTATAACCTTCTCATGGGTTCATAAGCTTTTCTCATGGGTTAAAAATATAAGAAAACCCAATAATAACAACTTTGTTTTAATATTTTAATTATTTTGGGCTGCGCTAATTTTGAATTGGGCTTAATATAATATATAGAAGGAAGAAAAAGTTTGGGACTTGCACTAGGCTGGAGCCCGGTGCAGCCCCTACCTGGATCCGCCCCTATATATATATATATATATATATATATATAATCTGTCAATATGCCACTTTGAAATATTAAAGGCGCCGTCGTACCATAAATCTAAGCTTATGAGTTCTCCATAATCCCAGTCAGCAAGGGTAAATGATGAAGAGTTTTGGGGGGATGAAGAAGAGCGTGAAAACACGTACAGCCCCAACACTGTATAATCTCATTGGTTTTCAAATTTCTTTATAAACAGAGCAGAGTTAGGATTTTGAAATAGACGGGAGAAATTATATAAGTTTCCGTGTTAGTTAGGAACAAGTATGGATGGATGAAATCACATTTCTATATATTAAAAGTGAAAGGAAATGCAAATACAACCTATCATAAAAATAATAATTTAAAAAATTAAACAGACGATGGTCGGTGCGGCTTGGGAATTGGCTCTTCCCCTGGATATAATGATGAAGTTATTGTTTGATTTAGAAACTATAGGGGTAAAATGGCACACCAATTAATATTATTTTTTTATTTTTAAATAAGAGTTTGTAGTGAATTTTTTTAGGAATGACCTTTTTCTTCTAATAAATATGGTCGGCCAAGGAAACTTGTTCACAAACAAGGCATTTTAAATAATTTAGTTTGAAATGAACTCTTAACTTTGTAGATGGGCCTTCATGAGTTTTTTGGGGCTTCATAGAAGAAATATGAGCAGTATATATTTCTTCTTTATTGATAGGAAGCCCCCTTATATATCCTATTTTTTTTTTTTTACTTTAATTCTTCTTTAAAAATCTATAGCTACTATCTATAGTAACCTACATAATACGACTTAAAGGCATTGTAAACTCCGAACTTTCAAACTCGATATCGCAAGTTCAACAAACTCTTGCAATTAAAACCTCAAGAAGTCAAGAACAGGGTATGGGCTAAAATTTGAACTTTTAGAACTATGCTAGACTTTGTATATATTTATTTTTAGATAAAAACTGAAAATAAATTAATGATAATACATAAATATTAAGAAAAATACCCCTATGATTCGTAGGGTCAGTATAAAAACGCACCTTGCTTGGCCTCATTTGGGATCCTCTAAATATCCCAACTTTGATGTCTCATTACGTGCCTACTGTTATTTTTTTTTATATTTTTTTTCTTTTTTCAATTCAATATATTGAGATTTAGTTTAATTGTACGGTTATTAAATAAGATTAATTCAATTAAAATTTATAATTATCTTTTTTATACCCAATTTGCAACTCTTTAGTTAAAATATAATTATTTGGGTTGATTATTCCAAGATTAGGGTTTTCTTAAATTTCATTTATTTCTAATAAATATTATCTAGAGTTCTTTATATAATAATAAGTTTTATATTATAATATGTTTTAAATAGTAAAATTAATAGTGGGACATGGAAGGATGAAATTCTAATTGATGAAATAAAAACTATTCCTTTAACAAAAGCAACTGGAAGTCTGGAACAAATATTGCTACATTAATATCCAACACTCAAACATGAAAACCTTCAATCCAGGATCATGAAACACAACAAATCACATTTTCCCAAGAACACGAATCCTTAAAAACCCAGAGAATCCAACAAATGCTGCGTTTGATCTATCCAACCGGTCGTCTTAGCCTGTCGCTTGAAAAGAGAGTGACGATTCCGCTTTGGGAACAAACGCCTCGAAAGGTTGCGACCATATACAAAGATGTGGAGAAAAACCAAAGTAACAAGCACAATATAAACAACAATTATAACTGACATGACGAGCGCTGCCCTTTCCTCGACATAGATCATAAAATATGCTGACGTGAAAACAGAGATGGCACCGAAGACAGATAAGGAGAGGAAGATGAGTCCATTTTTAATCCTACGTAGTTGACTAATGTCACCGTCGCTCGCCATAATGACGCGTGAGAAGTGAACTAAAGACAATGTTGAGAAAAACATGGCCAATGCTTCAAATAGAATGAAACATATGAACCAATTGGACTTTGAGAGAATGGGAATTCCCGTATCTTGATTGTATCCAAGAATCTGCCGTATTCGTATTCCATGTTCTATTATTTTCTACAATGCTCTTGTGCTCCTTCAAGTATAATTCCCATGTTGTGTGTCCCTCTTTATTTCTCATCTTCCTACAGACTGGCGGTACAATTGACTTGACTGCCTGTACATGTTACGTGTATATAAATATACGAACAAACTAACATCTTTCAGATAGCAACTAAGTTTTTTTCACTACCAGACCAGCTCCCGTCGCAACCGAAAAGATGGTATCTTCAGGTACCACCGGTCTTGAGGCCCTAATTCCGCAGCTACATGCAAAATGTTGTTGCCATTTGCATCTTGAGCGACTGCAATCAAATCCTTTTCGATATTTGACGGCGATATGAAATATAGTATGTCCTTCACTGTTGGTGTGCCATACAAGATCAGGGTAACTCTGAGTAATCATAGTAATAAGCTCCACGTTCCCTTCTTCCGCTGCATCGTGAAGAATAGTCATTTTGATGTTTTAAAGGTAGAGGGTGATCAATTACTATTCATGAAGAAATCCTGTCTGGCCAACAGATGCAAAGCCGTTCCGTCATCGTTCGTCATTGTAGCAAGTTGTTCTTTACGCCCCAATATTTCTAAGGCCACACCTGCAACATAGTGCATGAATTTGACCAAATTAATCTATTAATTCAAAACAATCACATAACTTCAATAAGTTATATAACTAGATGAAAAGACAATTAATACCTATATCTTGAATAAAATATTACAATAAATTTGGTAAAATACTGCCAGTTAATTAAATAAATCAAGTAAAATAAACATGTGGACATACGAGATGAAACAGTTAAATTATCTTGGGATGTCTATAGTGCAGAAAAGTGTAATAGAGGTAGTTTGTTGCAATTTATTCTCATTGCAAGAAAACAAAAAAAATGTGGGATCTGGACCATCAACTATGGGTCTTAAGTAGTCCGGATTTGAGCGTCTAGAACTGAAACAGGACCATAATCAAAACTGGATACTGAAACCGTTGCTTTATAATATAATGGGCTATGAATGATTTCGGATCGGTATGGATAAAACTGACCCATTGACAAGTGTTGGGACATTAGGTCCTCATTCTTACTTAGGAAATAAACGAAAAATTAGGAAGAAAAAGAACAACAATCACAACACAAAAATTTAACGTGGAAAACTCCACGACTCACAGATAAAAATTCACTATATGATAAATTTGTATAATCACACAGTATACATCTTCCTCTCGACCCCCTATACTATTACAAACCTTTGACAAACTCTCACCCTTCTATCAAAATTCTCACAAGAGAAACTAAGAAAGAAATTTAAACTAGAATTTAATCACAAAACTATAATATAGTGATTGGTACACTTGTAAGAAAGAACTTTATGCTCCTTATATAATAATAAGGGGCTCCTTACTTTGTTTACAAAATCAATGTGGGACAAGACTATTTTATTTTAACACTAGAAAATTCTAACAACAAACCTACTTAAACTTAGGCTTGTCAATAGACGGGTTTTATTCGGATCAGAACCAATAAATAAGTATTGATTGTGGTTCTGAAATCGGATATGGACCAGACCGAACCATCAAACTATGGATCTAAACGGTTCGAGTCTAAAGCGGGTCTGGAACCGCTGCTTTAAAATTTAATGGTTTTTGAGCGGATCCGGATCGGTTCGGATAAAATTCACCCATTGACATCCCTAGGTTCCAATGTTTAGTGATACATTAGATATATACATTTTAGATCTTACAAATAGAAACAGATGTTGTAATTGTTATTTTTTTAATTCCTTCAATATCATATGTTGGAAATAATTCTATGAAATATCGTTATGCAAACGGAAACCAACAAACGTAAGAATGTGCTGACCTTCCCAAGTTTGACCATTATTAGTTCCAGTTACTGCTAGCGGGAGTAGAGTTGTTTGTGCGATTTCAGTTGTTTCAACCTTGTCTACTACAAATAAAAACTTTGTCATGTTGTAATTATTATGTTAAATTCCAATTATACAGTATATATTGAAATAATTCCACAAAATCCCCTTTAAGAATACAGCCACCTGGAAATGAAATAACATGCTGACCTTTCGAATTTCGACCATTAGTTTCGGTTAGTGGTGTTGCAGTTGTTTGAGCGAATTCATTTGTTTCAACTGAAGCTGAAGGAAGGGCATCCTCATCATCCTCATTTTCGGCCATATTCTGCCATTTTGGGCCATAGATTTCCTTCCCACTCCTTCTCACTACTCTCTTCATCTTAGATAGCTATTACTCAAACTTCTTTTGAATTTTGGTGTGCTCCTATATTCTGCTTCTCTCTTATTTATAACTAAATTCGCATTTTTTGATATATATTAAACATTGACTCTTGCAGTCTTCCTGCCTTCTTAGTCATCTTTTATTTTTTGCTCACACATGTTTTTTTTTTGTTGACTTGGTCTATATGTCTTGTACTGAAAATGAAATACCTAAACCTACTTTTGGCTTTAGAGGAATTGAGAATAACTTTCCGAATGGGAACAATAATTAGTTTGTTAGTCTCCAATTTGATTCGCCCACAAAGTCAAGCAAATGTAAATAAAATAATATATAATGCACATATTCGCCCATATAATAAAATATATATTTGATTTATGCTGCCAGTATTATTATATGAATACTCCGAGCTACTGCTAGCCAGCGAGTAAATCATTAAATAATATATTTCTGAGAAAATACAATACATATTCACAAAAGAGAAATGATTAGATCTACACAAACTTCATAAGACATCTAGGGATTAACCTAAATTTTGCAAAAAACATATAAAATAAGGTAGATTTACCCAAATTACCCTTATTTGTGCTTTGAAAGGCCTTGAATCTGATGGATCGGATTCCAGAAGTGGAATCCGATCGGAATCCAAGGAAAACCGATCACGAATCCGATCCATCAGATTTCGGGCCTAATGCACGAATTACAATTCAATTTTATACTCTTTATTTACTATTATCTCAAAGTTAATTAAATTCCCATGGATGAAAGACTTTTTATATCGGTTAGAAACATCTCTCGTGCCAATGCTGACTTTGTTAGTAGGTTTGAGAGGTGTAACAACGCCACGTACAAAGACATTGTCCTTTGCTTTTGGATTGTCGATCCTACGCTTCTAAAATGGTATTAGAGCCTATGTTTTATTGAGGAATTATTTAATATTTAATATTGAAGGAGATTCCAAAGAAAATTATGGATCTGGACGCTTGTTTGAGATGCAATGCATACGCTTTTCAAGATTTGGAAAGTACACATGGAGATCTTAGTTGAAGGCTTGGGTTTTTTATAAGAACTTTTGAACAAAGTGTTCGAAACCATCTATTACCAGAAGTCAATCCAACATTCTACGAGGATATGCTGATGACAGAAGAGAGCCATTAACGCCCAACTCCAGGAGGCGTTGAAGATTATCTAGAGGAATACTTATCTACCACATAGTTGATGGAGACAAGAAACAAATGAGCAATATCCGCTCGTAGTTACAAAGAAATTTCACCGGATTCCTCAAATTCGACGGAATTAAGGGAGATCCAAAAGGCGGTGCAATACTACGGCAACTATCTATATGAAGTACCACAAGAGTTAAGCAGGATATTCATGCGCAGGAGGACATTCTTACCTGTTGTGGAATATCCAAAAGAAAATCAAAGGCCTGAGCGAAAAAAGGCCGAGATTGGTCAAGAAATCCCCGGGTGAACTCAAGTTCCTATCTATCGAGACGGTCGACGACAAAGCTCGAACCGAAAGAATAATCCGACTCTTGAAAAATGAATAATCTTGAAAGAATATGATTGAATGAGTTGCGGAGTTAGTAGAATCATTTGTTAACCTTAATACGGTGGACTTAAAGATGAACCAGAACATCCTAAATGATGAGCCACCAATCCCACCATAAGGGATACAAGGAATTGATCCTATGGGGTCAAGAGGTCATTATGAATCGCCAATGACCGATCTGAGTATGTGTTGTTAAACAATATTGGGAACATTGTTCAATTGAAAGAAAACAGAGTATGCTAACGTTCGATTTCGTAGATGATGTAGTAAAAAGATACCTTCAAAGTTCACTTCCTCGAAGATGGATACTTTGATGTTTACAACGAGGAGAAGAGGAAGAAATATTTCTTAGCTCTATACAATCTAAGACTGGTGGTCTTGGAGCAAGGAGCGCTCAACAAATTTCTCCAACTCTTTACTAAGTATCAACATCTTAGTACAGTTAACGAGGATGTTGCACGAGAGCTATTTTTCTTGAAGTTCCCCAGTCTGTAGAGGGAGATGTTCATCAGGGATTATCAGCCATGAGTTTATGTCGACAACGTCTTCAGAAGGATGTCTTATGTCCACAAGAAGTTGTAAGAGTAGTGTCAACTTGCAACCACTAAGAGGAATCTCAAGAAATTGAGAAAGATCAACAAAGCAGCCCCATTGTTCTATGATATGATTGATCTTCCAACAGAAATCGGAGGAGAACATTTATATCAATCCAGGAGGAAGAAAAACAAGTTCCTACCCTATAACAAGGAAATAATAGAAAAGATGAGTTCTTAAAGGCCAAGAACGATGAGGTCGCGACAAAATTAAAGCCAGATATTATAAATTTGGACAAAGAAGTGGTCCAACAAGAAAACGGTATCAAGCTCAGGGATCCAGTTCTCGCGAGCAAACACCAATGAAGAAGACTTTCATAAGAGCTCACACTAGAGCTAATGAAAGTTTCAAAGATTGCAACTGCTGGACGTGCGGTGCAAAATGGCATATCTCAACAAATTTCCCACAGAACGAGCAAAAGAAAATACGAAGATTCGAGTCTACACCAGACATCGAGGATGCCATATACTTCCAAGAATTCGTTCAAGTATACCAATTCGAAGATATACCATCAGATGAGAGTATATATGAACAAGAATAGATCTTCAGTGGAGAAGAAGAATTGGATGAATCCTCAGAATCAGGATCTGACTGAAGGAGAGACGCTCAATCTGCAGGTTGAGACAATACTTAGTTTTACCTGAGTCTTTCGAACTTCATCTTTAGGTATGAGTTAATATTCATGTATCCTCTTTAGGAGGAACTCACTCAGTCGGTATCAACAGATTATTTCTAAATTGATATAATGCATGTTGCGACTTTAATTTTTCCTTTGTGTTAGGAATCTTGAGTCCTGCAAGGACTTTCATACATAGATATCAACTTCCAATGACCCATACAAAGATGTGGCTATCTATGTTTATGATTATTGCCATAAATATTAACTAATAGAACATAATATCAATTCATAACACGAGAATATGTTTGATCAAAATTTATTCGGGTTTCTACTTAAACCCTTGAGCTACTAACCTCGTTTGATTTCTCACCACCTTATTGTTTACATTTAGCTAGTTAAGCTCTACCTCAATTGATTTCTATATTACTCGGTGCTTCTGGCACTCAGCTATCATATTTGATTTTGGATCTAAATTTCAAATTGAACAAAAAATTTGTCGAGGCAAAATGTGTTGCCGACAACTGTTATTATATGTTTCTCCCGTATTCACAAAGTTTATAAAAATCAGATTCTCATCATTTTTTTCTTATTTTGATCTGGTCGTTCCATAATCCCGACGTTATAATTATTTGGTGCACGCGTAAATCTATTGGGAATCCCGTCTTCAGGACGATCCTCTTCGAGAGGTATTTGGAGTTATATAATTTCTTTATTTGATTTTTTATACCACAAAGTTTTTATCTTTAACACCAATAGATAATAAATTTCTCACGCTTCTGGCATCGATGAGTACCAACAAATTTATTTTGTCAACAATGGACTTCAATTCTTTGTGGTGCATATATAACAAGTATATAAGATTTTGTCACTATTTTGACAGTCAATAATTTGTTGAACTTCGGGTTCATAGTGCGTAAATTTAAATGGTTAATCCAACGAGAATATCTCAACATTATCTCGTTTATACCTCATATCTCCCCCTAATGTCGGAGATAATTAGAGTTGGATTATAAAATCAACATACCAATTTTTAAATTGATCGTCAATTATTAGCTCTATATATGTATTTCGATTGAGTATACATATAATATTTCATAGAACACATATAAATACGTTGGAGTGATAACATCCTCTTCTGGAGGTATTATAATCACGCACTAATTGTAAAGAGAATAAACTCAAATATCCATGCCTTGGTAACAATTTGAGTACTTGAATTTGAAATTTAGTGCAACATGAAATATTTATATATAATTGATTTGATACTCATTGGGAGAATCAATTAAAGCTCTTCTAGAACCGACAATAAGAACATGCCATTTAAAATTATAACAATCCTTCAGGGATTGCTTTAATAGAATATTGCAACTCAATTTCAATATCATCCCATAAGTAGTAATTGAGCAAATCAATATCAATATGATATAAAGTTATGTTTTGCCATCATTGATAAATATATATCATCTAAAATATGAATAGTTTTTCAAGAACATGTAATATTCTTTAACAATATTAATTGTGCTACTTCGGGAGGAACAATTTAATTCAATATAATGATAATGGATAAAGCAATTCAATAACAGGAATGAATAATAAAAAAATGCTTGAAATAAAACTTAAAAAATTACAATCTTAATATCCCAACCCATATGATAACAAGAAGACAAAAATTTGGGTGAGCTCCGCCTCACCGTGAGCTCACCCTTGTTTTTTTGTTAAAATAATTATATATTAATTATGACGAGTAAGGATAATTAGATTTTGTTAATTTATAATTAAATTTATTAATTCTTAATTATAATTTTTAATTCAAAATTAGAATTTATTAATTCATAATTATGGTTTATTAATTCATAATTGAGGTTTATTAATTCACAATTAAGGTTTATTAATTCAAAGTCAGAGTTTATTAATTCACAATTAGAGTTTATTATTCAAAATTAGGGTTTATTATTTCCAATTAGGGTTTATTAATTCAAAATTATGGTTTATTAATTCAAAATTATGGTTTATTAATTCAAAATTATGGTTTATTATTCAAAATTAGGGTTTAGTAATTTACAATTAAAGTTTATTAACTCAAAATTAAGATATATTAATTCAAAATTATTATTTATTAATTTACAATTAAAATTTATTAAACTAATTAATTTTAATTAAAATTAATTTAATTAATCCTAATTAATTCATTAATTAAGATTAATTAATTAATTAATTAGGCATTGATCTCACTGTGCGCGTGCAGAGACCACCCCTAACAAGAATTAGTTATGGCTACAAATTAACTGGGGAAAATGGTGGGAAACAGCAAGCCGTGTGGGCAATCATTTGTGATTCTAGGGAAGAAAATTATTCCAACCTTATTTTAAAAAAATGGTATTTGAGGAATATAACTCGAAGGTGCATCAATAACAGTAATTGAAAATGAATTTCTCCTCGTAAACGTCAAAGGCATACGTAGGGTTTCAAATCGTCATCAATGACAATATTTTAATCGAGAAATTTCAATCAAAAACACAGCGGAAGGTATAGAAGATGCACCAGAATTCTTCTTTCAAAAATGAAGGGTTTCAAATCGTCATCGCCTTGGTAGCCATAAGGGATAGAACCGCATAATTTACTTTTCTACTTTGTGGAAAAAGATATCAATAATGAAAGTAGAATAATCGTGGTAAAACAATCGTGCTGATAATATATTATAAAGTGGAGAGAAATAAGAGAGAATAATATAAAGAGATAAAATGAAAATAATTTATTATGAGGTTAAAACCTCTATATTTATAAAGAAATACAAATTAAGATTAAGATTTTGATCATCATTAATATATAGGATAAATATATTTATCTATATTTATAAGTTTATAAAAATATGAAAATACTTTATATATTGTCTTGTTGTAATACCCCGAATCTTTAAATATTGATATACCACTTGATTCGACCAAAGTGAAATGGCAAAGTCTATATTCTAAATCTTATACCGATATTTTTATACTGATAATTAGTTATTCTTATAACACGCCCGTTAATTGTTAAAAGCAAAAATTAACTTTAGGATACTAAATTAAACGAGAAAGTAACAAAAGTCAAAGAATTAATACAAAGGAATGAACAAACTGAAAGGTTTATATCACGATAAATTTGTCACATGTCACTTTTATCACATTTTGATATTTGACAAATGGATGTCAAAACTGTATTTCTCAATGGAGAAACTAGAAGATGATGTCTACATGACACAGCCTGAAGGTTTTGTATCCAAAGAAAGGCCGAATGCAGTATGTAGGCTAAAGAAGTCCATTTATGGACTTAAGCAAGCATCGAGGAGTTGGTATATTTGCTTTGACAGAGCTATCAAATTGTTTGACTTTGTTAGAAGCAAAGAGGAATCATGCGTTTATAGTAAGCGCGAGAATGAAAACGTTGTCTACCTGGTCATATATGTCGATGACATTCTGATTATGGGGAGCGACCGATCCATGATGCAATCCGTGAAAGACTGGCTGTCTAAATCCTTTATGATGAAGGATCTCGGTAAGGCCTCCTACATCCTTGGGATCAAGATCTATCGGGATAGACCTAATAAATTGTTGGGGCTATAAAAATCCACTTACATAGACAAATTGCTACGACGTTTCTCAATGGAAAATTCTAAGAAATGATTTCTTCCTATAAGACATGGCATTAAGTTGTCTAAGAAGGATTGTCCTTCTAATGACAAGGAAATTGCTTGCATGAAAATGATCTCATATGTTTCAGCTATAAGATCGATCATTTATGTCATGATATGCACTAGGCCAGATATGGCCTATGCGCTTAGCATGACGGGCAGATTTCAGCAAAATCCCGGTGAGGAGCATTGGAAAACTGTTAAGATTATTCTTAAGTACCTTAAAAGGACTAAAGAATATTTCTTAGTCTATGGTGGGCAGCCAGAGCTATCAGTGACTGGGTACACTGATGCTAGCTGCCAAACAGACCATGACGACTATAAGTCTCAGTTTGGATATGTTTTCATCCTCAATGGTGGAGCAGTGAGTTGGAACAGTTCCAAACAAACTACAACTGCCGATTCCACCACCGAAGCCGAGTATATTACTACATCTGAAGCTGCTAAAGAGGTGGTTGCCCTGTTGGAGTTTGTGAAAGAATTGGATGTTGTTCCAAGTGCGAGCGGTCCGATACATTGTTCTATGACAATACTGGTACGGTCGCACAAGCAAAGGAACCAAGAGCCACAAACAGGAACAAGCATGTTCCAAGACGATATCATCTTATTAGAGAAATAATAGAAATGGACAATGTAGAATTAGAAAGAGTACCCACTAACGATAACTTAGCTGATCCTTTTACCAAGCCGTTGTATGTTTTAGAAACTCCTTTGTTGAAACATACTTATTTTGATCACAATCAAAGATAATGTTTTATTTATGGGTTTTGTGCATTTGATGGAATAATTATTTCGATGTTTGTCGTTATTCTCTTATATGTTCCCTTGAATTATCACTGTCATTTTTCTGTGAGACATCAATGATATAGTATAATTCTAAAATAATCCTAACCAATGATCATCAAGAATGAGATATTGATGATATGTCACAGGTTAACATGTGGTCTGCATCACATTCTTAGAGAATGTAGTGGTTCTCGCAACTACGAGATATTTGATATCCGTGATGGACACATGAATACTTTGGAGAGTATTGGTATACCCTACTATTAAATCGTTTGTTTGATGTCTACGATTTCTTAGTGTGTGAAGTATATAATAGTCTTCATACTTGAGGTCATTCCACATTTTGTTTGTTGAGTGCTGTACTTTGACCAAGGCAATGCTTGCAAGTGGCAAGACACGGCTTGGATTGAGTGCATCATAAGATAAATGAAAATGGTAGTTGAGCCAAGAATGAGATTCATTCCTCGATTGGAATTTCGGTGAGCACTTACTTTCTCTATATTATTCAACCATAAAGTCGTTTAGCGAAGAGATATATTCAATTAAAGTAATTGAATATGATCATATGGGTCTTATAATAAAGATGAGGAAAATGGTTGAGCTATTGAGATAGACACATAGCAAAATCTAAAAGTTGTAAAGGTTTGTTTTCTTGTTTTCCACGTAAACGTCAAGTCATATATCGAGTTACACGCACAACGCAGTCCAAGAGTTTTGTGCAGAATTTGATTAGATCATCGTCGGTAATGGGGGCCTATTGGGTCACACTATCAAGTATATTGTTAATCCGCTCAAGGGTATATGCATAGTACACGGTAAGTTATCTAATATTAGTCCAAGTGGGAGATTGAAAGATTATGGACTAAATTAGGATATATTAGATATATGGGTTTTAGTTAATTAATTCTTGGACCATTTATTAATTAAAGCAGACTAAAGAATAAAAGCTCATATAAGCTAGGGCTTTAATGGGCTGCTCTATTTAATATAAATAGAGATAATTATTCTTTAGGTCAAACACATAATCATAATCTTAGAGAACTACCGTTAAATTCAATTAGAGATTTCTTGGCTTTCTCTGCTTGAACTTTGTGCCAAGAAATTGTTCCTGCATCGAATTTGCATACACGTGGATACCATAGTTGTAGAGACAACCTTTCTGAATTCATTGGAAGCATTGCAAATTGTAAGTTCTATATCTAACGTGTTCATAGGGCTCTTCGCATGCTTAATTGTAGATCTGGATCTGTTTCTTGACTATTTATTCCGCTGCGTATTATTAGATGATGTCAAGAATTACTAATAGTGGTATCAGAGCCCGAGGCTCGATTTATAATTAATTCATGTTCTATTAATTGTGGATTTCTCGAAATTTTGAATTTCGAATTCTTTTCGATTTCCTTTTGTTTCGTTTAATTTTATTTTTTATTAATCTGTTTTAAAAAAAACGAAAAGGAAAAGAAAAATCAAAAACACAAACTGATTTTGGAAATTGGATTCGCCAGCAACCGGCTCTTCATCGCCGTGGTTCCGCCGGGACTCCTTCTTCACCGGCAGGGATCGTGTTTTCACGGACGGCGGTCGACGACGCGGCGCGAGGCGCTTGCGCTCGTCGCCGCCGTCGATCCCTGCTGTTGCAACCCTCCTCGATGCTTTCGGACAGCGACGGTCGACGACGCGGCGCTCGTCACCGTCGCCTCCCCTTTTGTGCCTCCCGTCGAGATGCGTGGGAGCATCGGAACGAGCGCGTGGGAACGAGGTATCATCGGAGCGGCGCTTGGCGTGAGCGTCCGGCATCGTCGCCGGGAATCGCAACGTTGGAGGAACGCGGCGACGGTGGAACGGGGAGGCGGCGCGACGTCCCTGCGCCTGAAATCCTAACGGGTTTCGTTCGTCGCTGGGCTTCCGCAAGCTGGGCGTGGGTGTGCGCTGGGCTGGTGGACGCTCGCTGGGCGTGGGCGTTAGTCCTCTTTGCTTCTAACAAAGTCAAACAATTTGATACCTCTGTCAAAGCAATTATTCCAATTCCTCGATACTTGCTTAAATCCATAAATGGACTTCTTTAGCTTACATACTGCATTCGGCCTTTCTTTGGATACAAAACATTCAAGCTGTGTCATGTAGACATCACCTTCTAGTTCTCCATTGAGAAATGTGGTTATGACATCCATTTGCCAAATATCAAAATTGTAGTATGCAGCTATGACAAGTAAGATCCTAATGGACTTGATTTTTGCAACTGGTGAAAAGGTCTCGTTATAGTCAATGCCTTCACGTTGACTATAACCATTTGCCACCAACCTAGCCTTGTAGGTTAGTATCTTACGATCTGCATCTCTTTTCATTTTGAAGATCCATTTGCAGCCTATGGGGTAAACCCCATCTGTTAAGTCAACTAGTTCCCAGACTAGATTGAAGTACATCGAGTCCATTTTAGATATTAAGGCTCCTAGCCACATCTTTGAATCGGTGTCAGACACCGCTTCAGTATAGGTCTTAGGTTCATCATCATCCGACTCAACTTCATCATCTTGGTTCTCAACCATCAAATTCAATCTTTGGGGTGCACGACGAGTTCTCTGTAGCCTATTGAGTCGGGTTGTTTGCGCAGGTTCATGTTGTTCATTTTAAACGTGAGTAGGTTCCTCACTTATACTCCTAAGATTTATCAAGAGTCCCAGATTTGTGTTTCATCAGATACACATACCCAAACCTTGAATAATCATCAGTAAAAGTTATGAAGTATGAATATCCACATTTTACTTGAATTGAAAACGGCCCACACACATCTGAGTGGATTAACTCTAGCAATTCTTTGGAACGTAACCATTTTTCCATAAAATGGTTTCTTTGTCATTTTCCATTTGAGACATGATTCACAAGCATCATATGATTCAAAATCAAATGGTGTGAAATAATCTAATTTTCTCAATCTTGCTATCATTTTCTCATTGATATGACCAAGTCTACAATGCCAAAGATAAGTAGCATTATTCGTATTACTCAACTTAGGTCGTTTTTTTTTTGCAGATTGAGAATATCTCGTTCATATTCAAGCATATATAAACCATTCGAAAGAAATGCATTTCCATAAAACATTCCATTAAGAGAAAACGAGCAACGACTGTTTCCAAAATGGAAGGAAAACCCTTCAATGTCTAACATAGGAATGAAAATAATATTCTTTGAAATAACAGGAACAAAATAATAGTCATGCAAATCTAGTCTATATCCCGAAAGAAGATCTAATCTATAAGTCCCCACGCGTTCAGCAACAACTCTTGCTCCATTTTCCACGTGTAGATCGACCTCCCTAGGATTCACTTTTCTGTTGTCACTTAGCCCTGCATATTATTACAAATGTGTGATCCACAGTCAGTATCTAATACCCAAGAATGTGAATTATTTATAGACATATTTATCTCAATGACAAACATACCTGAGCTACCACCCATTGCACCTTATGCCTTGAATTTTGTGCAGTCTCTCTTCCAGTGCCCCTTCTCACGATGAGCAGTGCACTCATCCTTTGCTATTGTCTTCTTCTTACGAACCCTCCACTCTTCTTCAGCTTCAAGGCATCGATGTCTTTTCTTGTTTTTCTTTACTTTTCTTCCTTTGGAAGATTGAGCGAAGAACTCATCATGAATCTGAGACTTGCCATTCGAAGTAGAGAACTCATAAGTCTTTAACATGTTATGAAGTTCAGTCAGTCCCACCTTTGTGTTGTTCATATTGAAATTCACAATGAAATTCGCAAATGAACCAGGTAAAGATTGCAAAACCAGGTTGGTTGAGACATTGACTAGCAGAATCGTTCCAATCGACGCCAACCTCTCAATCAATCCAATCATCTTCAGAACATGTTCAGATACCTTGCTCCTATCATGAAACGTGCACTTGAAGAGATCCTGGAGTATCTCATACTCCAATGTTTGTGCTTGTGAGGCAAACAAACTCTTCAAGTGTTGAATCATCTCATAGGGTAGCATGCATTCATGTTGTCTCTGTAGTTCCAAACTCATAGATATCAACATGATGCCCTGAGCCGACATAGCATCCTCAACGTGCTTCTTATGAGCAACCCTGTCAAACGAGGCATACTCAAGAGAACGCTCATCGGGGATGGTACTGATTGGTTTGTCAAAGACATACTCAATCTTATCCGTCCTTAGCACCAAGCGCGGGCAACGTAGCCAATCCGGATAGTTTGACCCAATCAACAAATTTGTTTCCATCAAACACTTATATAACATAGTCGACATTGTAACTGAACGAAAAATTAAAACAAAAAATTAGAACAAAGTAAACACAGATCACAATCGTATCACTAATCAAACAAGGATTTATTGTATTGATTATCTCCCACTAATTTTAACATATATTGCATCCCCAAATATAAAATACGGATTTATAATAAATATAAATATTAGTGGTCCAAGATCCAAATCAATATTATTACAGCCTCTGCGAGGACTGACGAATACAATAATATCACTCAGTGGGCCTCCAAGCCAATTACAGTGAAAGTTTTGCATCGATTTAAGTCTGCATTATTGCAGCCTCTGCTAGGGCTGATGACCACAATAATGTCACTTAGTCGGTTTTGAATTTGAATGCCAACAGTCCTCAATTCTTGGTTTATTTATCCAATTAATATGTGTCCACTAATTATCTTGATCACGAGGACGATACAAAATAATTAAGCAAGTCAATCTCATCACACGATATCAACCATGCATCTATAAGTGAGCATTGGCCTTGTCGATTTGGGAGTAAACACGAGGGTGTGAAACTCTTGAACAAAAAGGTTAGTGGCCTCAAACAATTATGATGGACGACACGTTTTGTTTAAAAAACAAGACTTGTATTTAGTGGAGATAAAACATGTGATACTAATTGTTTATTTTAATATCCAATATTAAATCCAAAACAATTACTGGGTGCCGTCTACCCAGACATAAATGCGGACCAATTGGACGCCGCCTACCCAAATATAGTAACACGGACTACAAGAATTGAGCGTCGCCTATCCAATCATAAAAGCAGTCTCTAACTACTATAGTTAAAATATAAGCATAAAATCAAATAACATACTTATCACATAAAAATAGCAAATATGGCTCAACGAATAAATTACTTAATCTAATTAATAATTTAACTATCTAATTAAAAGTGGATGTAGGTATTTATATTAATTCCAAATTAGTATAAATATTAATTTGGTATTATTATTTCTAAAATAATAATCAAATAAGATTTATTAATCTAATTAATAAATCAATTCTTTAATTTATCAACATTAGTAAATTATATTAATTCTAAATTAATATAAAATCAAACTTTATACTATTATTTCAAAATAATAATAAAGTTAAAATTTATTAATCTAATTAATAAATTAATGTCCAAAATTGTGATTAGATTTATTCATTCTAAATTAATAAAATTAATCCATGTACATAAAATTATATTAATTCTAAATTAATATAAAATAAAAATTAATGTTATTATTTCAAAATAATAATATTAAAACAAAACTTATTAATTCAATTAATAAATTAATTTGTGTAATTGGAAAATAAATTTTATTAATTCAAAATTAATAAAAACGTTTTTTTTTAAATATACTGCAACAACCCAAAGTGGGCTATTGCATAAAAGGGCCCAAAAAAATCGTACCAAGACACGGCCAAAGACACGAAGCGACCCAATGGCGCCCACCAACCCGGCCGCCCGTACGGCGGAAGCCCAGCGACGGACGTTACCCGTTAAGGTTTCAGGCGCGCGCGCGTCGCGCCGCCTCTCCGTTCCGCCGCCGCCGTGTTCCACCAACGCCGCGATTCCTGACGATGAAGCCGGACGCGCACGCCAAGCGCCGTTCCGATGATACCTCGTTCCCACGCTCTCTTTTCGATGCTCACACGCATCTCGACGGGAGGTACAAAAGGGGAGGCGGCAGTGACGAGGACGAGCGTGAGCGCCTCGTGCCACGTCGTCGACCGTGTTGTTCGAAAGCATCGAGAAGGGCTGCAACAGCAGGGCTCGACGGCGGCGACGAGCGCAAGCACCTCGCGCCGCGACGTCGACCGTCGTCCGTGAAAACGCGACCCCTGCCGATGAAGAAGGAGTCCCAGCGGTGAAGAGTCGATTGCCGGCGAATCCAATTTCCAAAATCAGTTTGTATTTTCGATTTTCGCTTTTCTTTTCGTTTTTTTTAAACAGATTAATAAAAAATAAAATCAAACGAAACAAAAGGAAATCGAAAAGAATTCAAAATTCAAAATTTCGAGAAATCCACAGATAATAGAACATGAATTAATTATAAATCGAGTCCCGGGCTCGGATACCACTATTAGTAATTCTTGACATCATCTAATGATATGCAGCGAAATAAACAGTCAAGAAACAGATCTATATCTACAATTAAGCATGCGAAGAGCCATATGAACACTTTAGATAGAGAACTTACAATTTGCGGTGCTTCGATGAATCCTGCAAGGTTGTCTCCACAACTATGATATCCACGTGTATGCAAATCCGATGCAGGAACAATTCCTCGACACAAAATTCAAGCAGAGAAAGCCAAGAAATCTCTAATTGAATTTAACGGTAGTTCTCTAAGATTATGATTACGTGTTTGACCTAAAGAATAATTATCTCTATTTATATTAAATAGAACAGCTCATTAAAGCCCTAGCTTATATAGGCTTTTATTCTTTAGTATGCTTTAATTAATTAATGGTCCAACAATTAATTAACTAAAGCTCATATATCTAATATATCATAATTTAGTCCATAATCTTTCAATCTCTCACTTGGACTAATATTAGATAACTTACCGTACACTATGCATATACCTTTGAGCGGATTAACAATACACTTGATAGTGTGACCCAATAGGCCACCATTACCGACGATGATCTAATCAAAGTCTGCACAAAATTCCTGAACTGCGTTGTGCAGCGAACTCGATATATGACGGACGTTTACGTGGAAAACAAACTTTTACTTGATTCTGATAAATAAACCGAAATGTTTATATCACAATAAATTTGTTCCATGACACCGTACTCTACCTTACACACACTTCAAATTATATTCTACATTTCTCAAATCAGCCACACAAGGAAAGTGAAGCGAGCAGAGCTTCGAGCCTCTCAACCAATCCAGAATATAGCAAAGCAAAGTTCTTCAGTAAGGTTTATGTTCAGCTCAATTGAGTATTCCATTTGATTCTTACGCCTTCTTTTGAAACATAGAGAAACATATATACATCACATAACTAGGATTTCTCCACACAGCAACATCCCATCTTCATATTCATACGCATCAAACAAACGAAAAGATAAATTATAGAGCTATGTACTGATTACTTCTTGAACTAGAAACATAAACATAATTTAAATACAATTAGGAATACATAGAGGGAGCAGTGTCTAAACCAAGTACGTGCAAGATTGAATCTACCGAGAGAATCTGAGACGAGCTGGGGAAGAGAGGACTGTCATCAACCGCTGCAGCGGTGGCCCTCGGGCTGTTGCTGTCAGTCCCTAATTTGAAAGAGACAGCGACAGGGTGGCTGTGAAGCCGATTCACGGCGGCTCGAAGTTGATGTCGTCACGTCGGCGGCTTCAATGCTGCTTCCCCCTGCGAGGACAAGAGACGGTAGACCTCGCCGTAGGTGACGGGGAGATGTTGGCAGCCTGCCGTTCGAGCCAGAGGGAGAAGGAATTTGGGGAATATGATTTAAGGCTTGGGGTTAGGTTACAAATTAGAGAATAGAGATGAAAACGGAAATTAGAGTAGATGGCGACGGCCTCGCCTGATTTTGATAGTGGCTAGCGGCGGCCTTCGCCGAGGAACAACAACAGTTACGCAGATTTGGGGATGTCTCCTTCTGCGTGTGAGGCTCGATCATTTAATAGAGATTGAGGACGAAGAAGAAGAAGAAGAAGAAGGCTTTAGACGAGCTATCGCCGGAGACGGCGATGTGCCGCCGGAAACGAGGGAAGAGGCGGAGCGGCGGCGGATTTAGATGGAAAGAGAGGTGTCTTTGTGTGTGCAGCGAGAAGGACGAGAGAAATAGGGAAGAAATAGGCTAGGGCTTTATCTTTCGGTTTTGGTCTTTAACAATTTTGGGCTAGGACTTTGATTGATTTTTGGGCTGGATCTAATTTAATTATCTAGGCCCAACGTTTTTTCTCTTTAAAGTATTGGGCCGCCATTTTTCTGGTCCAGAATTGTTATTACTTTCAGCTCGAGGACTTGTTTAAAAAAAGATTATGTTGTTGTCACTGTGAGTTCTAGGATCGAATCCTGGTCAGCTATGGACGTGCATTCCCTTCTTCTCAGTTTTGAAAACAGGCTGGAATCAACAAGATCAGCACCTCTAAACTCCGATGGATCTCAACCTTCTCTGAACTACATGTCTCACTCCAGCTCTCAGAGAGGAAATTTTCAGAGTTACAGAGGAAGAGGAGGCTTCAACAGAGGGGGCAGATCTGGATTTTTTCGTGGAGGTTTTAATGGAGGTCGAGGCAGAGGCAGAAATATGGGAAATAAACCAACATCTCAGGTCTGTTTTATCTCAGGACACACTGCTGATAAGTGTTGGCACCGGTTTGATCAAAGATTTGTGCCCAAACAACAAGCCCAGCAAGCTCAGCCGCAGACTTATCACAATCAACAAGCTGGGAATTATTTCCAAGTCAGACCAGGAGCTCATCTCGCACAACTGCCTTTAGCCTCTCAGTTATCTGCTTCAACCAATTCTCAATACGCTGCTTCTGACTTCAATAGTGAGAATTGGTATCCGGATTCAGGTGTAACCAATCATGTTTCACATGATCTTTCCAATCTGAATGCAGCAACTGAATATCAGGGAACTTCTCAGCTGCAAATGGGCAATGGTCAGAGAGTGAACATTGCTCACATAGGTAAGGGCATTCTCTCAAATCCTTTTTCCTCTAAATCATTCATTCTCAATAACCTCTTACATGTTCCTCACATAACCAAAAATCTGCTTAGTGTCTCACAATTTGTCAAAGATAATAAGGTCTTTTTGAGTTTTATCCTGATTTTTGCCTTGTGAAGGATCTGGACACCAAGGCCATTCTACTCAAGGGTTTTGTTAGAGGGGGTTTATACCAGTTTCAACTTTCAGCCTCATAGTCATCCTGCTTCCTTTTCAATCAAGAGCCGTTCCTGGCTTCAGCTGGTTTACAGCCTACTGCCGCCTTCTCCCAATCAACTTCAGCACTTAGTTTAGACATTTGGCATGATAGACTAGGCCACTGTACTCATGATATTGTAAGAAAAGTTTTACATTCTTGTAATCTTCCTTACAATGAAATGAAATCTAACTCTTTGTGTCAACCTTGTGTTTTTGCAAAAATGCACCGTCTACCCTACACTGAATCCACTACTCAACATAATTCACCCTTGGCACTAATTCATAGTGATCTTTGGGGGCCAGCACCCATAACAAGCAAAAATGGTTTCTCCTACTATGTTAGTTTTATAGACCACTCCAGTAGGTATGTATGGTTGTACCTACTCAAAGCCAAAAGTGAGGTGCACAATGTGTTCTTACAATTCAAATCCCTTGTCGAAACACAGTTGAACACTAAAATAAAAGCTATTCAAACTGATTGGTGAGCGGAATATAGGAGTCTTTCTGCTTTTTTTCTCTCAACATGGTATCCATCATCAGATTTCTTGTCCTTATACCCCTCAACAGAATGGATTGGTAGAAAGAAAGCATAGACACATTGTTGAGATGGGCCTATCTCTTCTTTTTAAATCGGGTCTTCCAATGCCACATTGGGATGATGCTTTTTCAACATTTGTTTTCCTCATTAATAGGTTACCTACTAAACTTCTTCAGTTTATTTCTCCTCTTGCAAAGCTTTTTGGTCTGCAACCTGATTACCCTTCTTTTAGAACCTTTGGCTGTCTTTGCTATCCCTATATTAGACCTTATAATAAACATAAACTTCAGCCTCGTTCAGCATATGGTACCTTTCTTGGTTACAGCCTTCATCACAAAGGCTATAAGGTTCTCTTACCTTCAGGCAAGGTGCTTGTCACAAGAGACATCTTATTTGATGAATCTGTATTCCCATTCCTTACTTCCTCACACTCACCCCTTAATACCGTGTCTTCCCCTTCACCACCCTTGTTTATTCCACCACCTCTTCCTATCCCCATGCCTACTGGTTGTGTCAATCCGTCTGCTTCAATTCCTATAAATATTGATCTTTCTTCTACTTCCTCTTCTTCCCCGCATCACTCTTCCTCTCATCACCCTTCTTCTTCTGTTAGTCCTATTTCCCCTTCACATGGTCATATTTTCCCTCCTTCCCCATCTCCATCTACACCTCCCCCCAATCCTGCACATACGAGCAATGCATCCTCTCCTGCCTCTGCACCTGTTCCGCAAATTCAGAATGCTCATCCGATGGTTAATTGAGGCAAGGCAGACATTTTTAAGCCCAAGGCTTTCATATCCACACCTGCTCCCGATCAGTTTGTTGAAACTGAACCCAAGACCGTTTCTGATGCTCTATCTAGTCCCTTATGGAGGGCTGCAATGGTCAGTGAATTGAGGGCTCTCTTTAAAAATCATACTTGGTCTCTTCAACCTCAACCTGAGGGTAAGAATGCTATTGGTTGCAAATGGGTTTACAAGCTCAAACGTCATGCCGATGGGAGTATTGCTCAATATAAAGCTAGATTGGTTGCCCAAGGTTATACACAAGAACCTGGTTTTGATTTTACCGAAACATTCAGTCCCGTTGTCAAGCCTACAACAATTCGCACCCTTCTTTCTCTTGCTGTCCAGCAGCACTGGGGGGTTACTCACCTCGACGTGGATAATGCATTTCTCAATGGCATCCTTGATGAGACTATATATGAAATAACCCCCAGGATTTGAGATCTCGGGTTCTACCCCTCTTGTCTGCAAGTTACATAAAGCAATATATGGGCTGAAACAGGCTTCTCGCTCCTGGTTTTTAACTTTCCGTGCTACTCTCTTACAGATGGGCTTCCTTCAATCCAAGGCCGATCATTCTCTATTCTTCAAGAAAGGTGCTCATGCCACAGTTTACTTGTTAGTTTATGTTGATGACATTCTTGTCACCGGTTCTACTGCTACGGATATTGATTATGTAATTGGGAGTCTTGAAGATTCTTTTTCTCTCAAAAATCTTGGACAGGTCCATCACTTTCTTGGACTTGAGATTTCTCAAACGTCTCACGGCCTTCATCTTCATCAAAAGAAGTATGCATCTGATATTCTTTCCAAGGTTAGCATGTTGCATGCTAAATCTTGCCCTACTCCTATGGTTTCTATTGTTCACCTCTCCAAGTTTCAGGGCAGTCCAATACCAAATCCTCGCGATTTTCGCAGCATTGTTGGAGGACTTCAATATTTAACCATCACTCGGCCAGATCTTTCCTTTGCTGTCAACAAAGTTAGCCAATTTATGGCTTATCCCCTTGACACTCATTGGCGTGCAGTTAAACGCATCCTGCGTTACGTGGCTGGTTCGATTGATCATGGTATTCATTTGCTTCGCACTGGTAAATTCTCTCTGGTTGGGTTCTTCGATTCGGATTGGGCGTCTGATGTCGATGATCGTCGCTCCACTTCGGGGATGTGCATTTATTTTGGTGGAAATCTTATTTCATGGGCTTCAAAGAAACAGCACGTCGTCTCTCGTTCGAGCACTGAGGCTGAATATAGGAGCTTAGCTAATGCAGCTGCTGAAGTTACTTGGCTTGCATCCTTGTTTAAAGAGCTATCTGTTCCTCTTGCTCATTCTCCTACTATTTGGGTTGATAACTTAAGCACTATCTCTTTGGCTTCTAATCCGATTCTCCACGCTCGGACAAAGCATATCGAGCTTGACATACATTTTGTTCGTGACATGATTGCATGTCACTCTCTTCAGGTTCGCCACGTCCCTTCCATAGACCAAATTGCTGATGTTTTTACAAAGCCTTTGAACGTCCAATTCTTCACTCGCCTCCGTAACAAGTTAAACATTGTTTTGTTTTGCTCGCTCGAATTGAGGGGGCATGTTAGCATATGTGACAAATTCCAGCATGGCATCACTCATGCACGACGTGGCATAGTTTGCCAGCTTGATGAAGAATACAACGTGGATACTTTACCAGCTCAAGATGGAGTGCATGAGGAGAAGGATCTAGATTAAGTTGCTGTTGTATTTTGATTGGTTCATGTGTCATTGGATGCTTGCCTAGAGAATATTCCTAGCTGTATTGGTTCTAGGGTTGAGGCGAAAGGTTACTATATATAGTGATGTATTAAATGCCTCGAGAATAGCTTCGCTTTATGAAAAATATTTTCCTCTTCAGTGTAATGTTGTCTCGCAACTTTATTTCATTTGCTTTCAGAAAGCAGGTGGTTTTTTAATTTTGGATTAATTTACCAGAATTTTCTTTTGTATATTCAGCGAATATGTTGGTTTTGATTGATTTTGTGTGAAATTGGATTAGGTAATTCTATGTTTCGTTTCTGTTTGTACTTTTGAGGTAAAGATGTTTGAGATTGATGTTAGAGGGTGTTTGGCTAAGCTTATAAGCTCTTTAAAACAACTTATATGCTTTTTAGGAGCTTATAAGCTGTTACAAAGCGTTTGGCAACATAAGCTCCTAAACAGTTTATAAGCTATAAAAATAAGCTCCAACATCTTATAAGCTCTCATAAAAATAAGTTGGTCAACCCTAACTTGTTTTTTCATAAACTTATAAGTAACCATGAATTTACCAAAATAACCTTATTATAGTTCGTTATTTCCTACACATACACTATCAACTTCACATCTCGACAATTTTATCTCTCTAACTCACGATTCTTTCTCTATCTTATAAGATCAATTATCCAAACACCTTAACAACTTATAAGCACTTGAGACATTACCTCTTATAAGCTCTTGAAACATCTTATAAGCTCTTAGAGCTTATAAGCTCTCTAAAATAAGCTTAGCCAAACACCCCCTTAGTTGTGTTTTGTGCTGTGAGATTGGGATTTTAGGGTTAATGGATTTGTCGAATAGTTTACATGTTGGCATATATATAATATGTTATATATAAATATGCACACTATAAAGTTAAGTAGTTTAGGCACTGAGAGTTGCAAATGTGAGATTCAGCTGGGGAGGAGAGCTACTGACTTGCATTCTATGTTCACATTCAAGAGGCATAAGCTGGGAAGATCTTTTTTGTGTTTGAAATTGGGAAGGAACCTAATTTCGTCGTGCTTGTACTTGTATTTTTCTATCAAAGTTATTGGTTTTTACTTGAGAAATGTAGTTGCTGCTTTTGTCGATTGAGTGAATGCCATATCTATGATGATCTCTGATTGATTGAACTCAGGTAGACCTAGCTAAATCAGTTGTGAAATGTGAATACATTTACATATATCATATTTACGTTTATAGTTTGTTGCATTCTGATTAGCATTTTAATTGCATAGCTAGTCTCTAAAATTAATGGATTTAACTTGTGTTGGCTCCAAGGAGAAAATATTTTGTAACTATTTAATGGACATTTGTGATTTAAATTATCTTTTCCTCCCTCAGATATTCTTATGATGTTCAGTTTCATGTAGGCCATCATTGATGATTGCAACCAAACTGGTCAAATGATTGCAGGGCTCCTTAAATGGCCTCAAGGAACCTTTACCTTCAAGGTCAGCCTCACATTTTCTCCTTCTTTCCCCACGAGATTATAGTTAGACGAGATAATCACTATATTTTCTCCGTACTTAAATGGTAACAGTATGGAGGAAATTTAAGTCATTTTATCTGTCAAGACGAGACTATATATATGTATGAAGCCAATTCACAGCTCAAGAATGTTTCTTGCTCAATTATCTTTTCATTGCCTTAAGCTAATTTGGACACATCACTTCAATCTTCAAAATCTTGGTTTAATTCCATTAAATCTGAAATGTTGGCTGATATCTCTGTTAGGGTGTACTCGATGAAGGAAATAAAGTAGCAACTGTCGACAGAGAGGTCGATGGTGGCCTCGAGAACTTGAGCTTGGATTTGCCTGCTGTAATCACGTAAAAATCTTCCCTTCTCGTGTCCAACAATGTTTGCTTGAACCGGCTAATCTGCTGCATTCTTTGTTGCAGCACTGACCTGAGGTTGAACCAACCGAGATACGCCACTCTTCCGAACATTATGAAGGCGAAATTGAAGGTGATAAAGAAGCTAACTCCACAGGATCTGAACGTCGAGATCAGATCCGATTTGGAGGTTGTTCAAGTAACGGAGCCCCCCAAAAGACAAGCATGCGTAATTCTTTCCTCTGTAGATAAACTATTTGATAGGTTAAAAAATGAAGTTCGTGTTATATGATTCTGTGAAAATTCTCAGCAAATATTGTAACTTTTAAAACATTAGCCACTTCTACAATAATAATCTCAGCTGCAATCACAGTTTTGGAGTGAAATTGATCTCATTTATATAACTGGTAATGTTTCTATCTGCTCTTGATGTGCTCCTTTGATATGCCTAGTTTTGTTATTTTAAGTTAATCTGTCTACTGTTTCTCTTAGCTAGCTGTAGTTATAAGTGCATCTTGGGTGGGTTGATTTCGAAATTGTTGGTGATTTCATAATATTATTTATGTTGTTATTAACTAAAGGACAATTGCTACATAAATCAAGAAACTTTGACTTAATTTGTGATTTTGACTTGACTTCTAGCAAACAAATATTCTACATTTCAATTGTTTGCAAATAAAAACCCCCTAACGTTTTTTTTCGAACCAACTTTCAAATTTTCTATCGTTCAAGACTTCGATTTCAGAAATCAAATTTTGGGCTTCAACAGTTTCAACAGTCTCGAGGGAAGAAACATTATCCTATATGGAACGACGTCTAATACTTACTAATGGTGATGAATTTTAACATCTGATCTAATAACAATTGTTGGAAACTATTTTAGTAAGTTGACATTAAATATTGTATGTAGATACATATGTCGAATCCTGAAAGTGTTGCTTCGCCTAAACACAAAATTGTTATGTAGACTGTTATGGAGGCTATGATCTTGAATTTATGATGTTTATATGCTTGATATTCCTTCATATATGTGTTGTTGGGTTAATATAAATATGTTTTGAGCAAGAAAAATGTTTGAAATCGAACCTATGTTGAAATCCTAAAGTGGCCAAAAATCCTAGCTCTCATAATGTTGGATTTTTTATTTTATTTGATTGTTTTGAGTTCATATTTGGATTCTATGATATGAATAAAGCTTAAAATAATTTATTTGGATTTTTCGGCCGACGTATTCAAAAATTGAAAAATTTTAGTTTGACGTCAAGTTTGAGTTTTCAAATCTTTGAGTTTTGATGGTTGATTAATGATCTTTGATGATAGTTGAGCATATATAGAAGTTCGTCTAAGATAGATGACGTCTTACGTAATTTTTCACGTTGGACATAAGCTAGGTTTGTTAGGTGTTGTTGGTCTTGGGTTAAGATTAGACGGCTTATGCATGTTGTTGGATTTTCTATGCTTGTTTAGCCATATGAGGTTTAGTTAAGAGTTGTTATATGTTTAAGACGTTAGAGGATGCAATGACTCAAGTATTTATAGACCATAGAGTCTTGTGTATCGAGAAGATATAGTCGTGTTGACGACTAAGATAAAGAGTTATTTTCTTGTTTGATTCAGGGTATGCTTATATGTCGATCTATGTTGATGATGGACTAAATGGAAAGAAGAAAGTGAAGAACAGAAAGTACAGTTCACTAAGTGACTGTTGCTAGGTGGGTATAAATATTTTCTAAAATGACATGATATGCTTTTATATATTTTCAAAATGATATGATATGCATTTATTTGCAAAGTTGACCGACTTGCATGTTTTTGAGCACGAGCATGATGCATTACCTATCCACGGAGGAGAAAGAAAAAGAGAAAGAAAGAACGAAAGAATTTACCGACGTCAGATAGCGACCTTCGGGTCATAGCGTGTTTGAGAATGAGGCCTACTTCTCAACACATAGTTAAAGTCCGTGTATATGGGAAGAGAAAGTTGCCTGCAGACATAGACATTCATATGTATATGTTATGATGTTATGAGTATGAAAGCAAGTAAGTGTTTATTTAAGATGCATGCACAGGTTATTTCACTAAAAACCCTTGTGCGTTGCAAATGTTATGGCAAGTCAATCATATATCCCTAAGGACAATGTTTTAATGTTTTCGGCGTATACCCACTGAGTGCATTTTGTACTCACGCCCTGCATGTATTTCTAAACGTGCAGGTTGAGCTTGAGATGATGCTGGAATCGAATGTTGTGCAAAGAAGCTTCTCTAGATGATTTGATTCATGATGAAAATGTTAAAATTTTGATGTTATTCAGTTGATGTTATCATATTTTGTTGCCCTGAGTTTTATGTCATCATACATAATTCTCAGCCACACTTCTCGTTGCCGAACTTTGGCCTTCATCTGCTGTTGTGTTTTGTTATGCCGAATCGACCGAACTAATCTTGATGACAGTCTTTATTTTGTTGTTGTGATTTCAACATTGTTGTTGTGATGTCAATTCACTTCTATGAAACATGGATTTATTAAAATTCTATGTGAACAAGTTCTGAGAATGTAGAATTGTTTACATTGGATCGATATGGTATATATATAATGTCTTGGAAAAATTGACGAACCATGCTTTGAAACGTTGATAAATTCATATTGTTGTCAAAGCATGCTTGAAAATGTATATTCTTGATATTGGTTATCCCGTTGTGATTTTCTGTCCTCAGTCATTGCTCTTCTTCATTCGATCTTTTATTGTGGTTTGAGGACCTAGAATCAACCTTTATCAAACTTCATTCTACCTATTTTTATCACAAATGTTTAACTCTTTCATAATGAAAGTTGATGCCATATATTGTTATTGATATGTATATTTGGTCAAAATTGTTGTTATCGATTATCAGAATTTCTTTCTTAACCCACGTCACGGCCTAATTACTTGACTAAGTTATGGTTAGGGAAATTGGGTTGTGACACATGTTGACTTGAGATTTTTCTTCAGATCTGTCAGCCTTTGAAGACTCTTCTATACGTCTGATGTAGTACTCATCAGCCTTTAGTGCTGAGATGTAATACCGATTATTTAAACGCCTAATTACGATATTAATTTCGTAAATTATAGTATTATTATGATAATTTGATTATTAATATATCGAATAATGATTTCGATTATTGTTGGAATAATAAATTCCTATGTTTTATTCACAAATAAATGTGAATCGAGAAATACGAATATGTAACGTATTTCAACAGTATTAATTCTACGACGATTTCGTATCGATATTTAAATGCTCGTGATATTTTCTAATTTTTTAAACTTAGAATTTAATTCCATTATTATGGGAATAATTTAATAAAGTGATTACGGCTTTATTACGACCATTTTGAAATGAGTCGATAATTAACGTTTTGAGACGTTTCAAACGTTAACGTTTAGAGATGACTTGAGAATCAAGTCTAACGATCAAGGAATTATGATATTTAAATTCATATGATTATTTTATATAATTGGATATTATTTAGCATTGAATTAATGCTAGAAAATTCTGGAATTTATATTGTTGATTATTTAAGATTCTCGAAAACCCTAAATCGAGAATTAGGGTTTCTACCTATGGATTGATTCCAATAATTTTCCTATGATATAAATTATCATCTAAAACATATATTATGATATATATGTATAATTAACATGAAAATAAATTATATACTACACTTAGAATGGAAAAAAGCCGTGAGTTTTGTTGTTCAATAGACATTCACGTCATTTGTGTTACACTTTGATATGTTATGGAATTAAATTCATGCAAGTGGTATATTGTACACAATAATTAAGTAAAATCAAGTGGTATGGGAAGGGTGGAATGACCGTGTATTTTTGGTCTCACAAATAAGGTTGGAAGCTTATACACTACTCTAATTTGATGATTAAAACTTTATTTGGGATAGAGTGTACCTTGACTTATACAAGTATTAACACATGAAATTAAAATTCCTTCTCTATTTATTCCATATAGCCATGACATTTTCATCCCAAAAGCAAAGGATTTAATTGTTGTTCTCAAAACTTTATTTCATGTAATTCTTCTTGTAAGAAGATATTATTTTGATGACATACTTGGTGACTCATAGTTAAAATTTTGGCTTTGGATGTGAGAATGAATGACTACTATTTTGCTTCCCAAATACAATGATTTAATTGTTTGGTTCAAAAACTTTATTAAAGCTATGCATGTAGTAAATGTTTGTAAGAGATATTTTATTACATGACATAGGCAACTTTGACTCTCCAATTTTATTTGTGTCTTGCAAGCCATGATCGACGGCTTTGGTGTTACAAGACAATGAATTGGATTGTTTTATTCAAAAACTTTATGCTATACTTAGTATAGTGATGTAATCACTTGGTGATTCACCAAGCTTTATTGAAAGACTTCTAATTTTTAATGTGATTGAGAGAGCCGAGAGAGAGAGAGAGCTTGTGTGCGTGTGTTTTCATTCCATATTCAATTAAGTAATTAGTCTTGAAATATATCACATTACCTTTCCTCTCAAACACACCAAACCACCGAGAGCATTCTCAAGAAAAACCCCAAGCATCTTCTTCATTTCCATCTCCAAAAACCTTGATCTTAAATTATCCTTCAACCAATCAAAGCCGTTAACAAGGTTAGGAATCGAACAAGCTTCGATTATACCTTAAGTTTTTAATTTTCTAATGGTTAGATCATAGTTTTCAAGCATGTGTTCTTAAGTATAATTTATGCTAAGTATGATATTTGTTTATTAATTATGTGTATTCATCTAAAATGAAAGCATGTAGCATGTTTAGAAATTAATTAAACATGCTATGAAATTATTTTATGGGTGTCGAAAATTTCCATGGATGAGTTAGGGTTAGATTAATGATATATGTTGTTGTAGAAGCCTATAGTGATTATTGCGAAATTTATAAAAATCCTAAGCTATAAATCTCTAATTACCGAAAATGCATGAAAAATGCTAGATTGTTGTATAATTTTAATTTGAGAAATGTAATAGCATATTGTTGATCTAGGGTATTGATTATGCATTACATGGATTAACTAGAATTTTTGAAGAAGAAATGCTCAAAATTTTGAAGGGGGCCGTGAGCTTCATGAGGATTATTAAACATGATTGTGTTGTTTTAGATCAATGTTATAATGATATAGTGTTACACTATAGTATATAAGTATAGTGTAATTTAATTAGAATTTTATAAAAATGGTTAGTGTAAAGTTTGATGAAAACCGAAACCATGAACAAATTATACCTTGGTGTAGAAATTTAATATGTTGGACTATAGGTTATAAATATGTTATAAACTAATGTTGGGGCCTTGTATAATTTAATTAGAATTTTAGGAAATTATTTGATAATTATTGGAAGATTTTCGAGACCTATAGTAATAATATAGGTGATGTCCAATTTTTCTATAGTGATATTAATACATATTAATGATCATAGTGTAAAATAATACATTATATGAATTTAGAGGATTTTTGGAACAAAGTTTGGAAAATAAGTGTTATAGCCGTGAGCTATACTTTGGATTTAAGGAATTTTAATTCCTTTTTAATCAAGAATAATAATAATATCATATGTCTAAAAATTATATTAGACATAATTGAATTTTTGAGAATTATTAAACATAGAATATTATGTTTACGATGAAACGTTATATCAAATAACGTTAAAAGCATAAAATAATACTTAAAGTATTAAAGATTAATATTGAAAGAAAATATTAATCAAGTTTATCGATTCACGTGAAAAAGCGAGAATTGAAAAGAAATCGATTGAAAATCGATTTATATTAATTTTATACATTAAAATGTATTTTATTGAAATATTATAAAGAAAAGTCAAAATGGTTGACTTTCGAAATTGACGTCTGAAATCGTTAGTTAAATACACTAATCGTGAAAAGCGTATTACTTTTATTGAATATCTCAATTGTGAGAAAAGATTTCATAATTGAAATCATTTTATTGAATAACGTTATTATCGTTAATTATTTAACTAAAAGGTTAAAATGAGGCGTAGATCATATTACGTCTCTCGAAATACGAGAATTATTTTATTGAAATACGATAGAAACGACGTATTAAGATTTATCAAAACTTGAATTATTATATTATTTATCAAAGTTGAATGAACTTTGAAAATCTCGAAAAGCGTGACGTGCTAAGCGTAAATTTTTGCGTAAAGGTGGGACGTGAAGGCTCACGCAACCGTGAGGAGGAGAACACGCGTGTCGAAATTCGAGTTCAAAAGTAAAGGTGGGCTTTACTATACTCAAATGGTAGAATTTACCAAATGATTTATTTATGATGCTTTATTGCAAGCAAATATTTATGAACCGATTTATTTAATTACACCCAAAATGTTTATGTTTTGTGTATGTATCCAATCCATGATTGTTGATGCATAATGTTGGGTAGCTCCCACTTTATGACATGCTTGAATTCAGTATTCTTGGAAGTACCCCCAAGGATGATGGAGAATTCGTATCTGTCTTGAGATGGCTGGATTTTGTGCCTTTGATTATTTTGTAATGTGTCTTTGAAAGGGTGCTTTCGGCGGTCGCGGCGTCTGTGAGAGGAGGCCTCTCTCAATAAGTAGGAGGTGTTGTGAGCGATTATTGTGATGGATAAGGATCATACATCAAGGAAAATGTCGGCCGGGCGAATCTTTATGGAAAATGAAAGAAAATATTTAGTAAGCACAGTATTTTGAATTAAAACCTCGTGTATTCTTGTGATGAGGCGAGTAATTTAAACTTGATAAATTATTTTGGTATGAGCCAGCGAGTGCAATCTTGTACTCGACCCGCATGTTGTTTTTAAATGTGCGAGTTGAGCGAGATGATGGATGGAGATGTGTCGGAGCGGTGGAACCCCTTATGAATACGATATATTAGAAACGCTTGAATACACATCGTCATATGTGTATTCACACGTTTCATTGAAATTGAATTAATTTATCTTATGATGTTGATTAGTTGAATACATCCGAACATATGAGTTCTTGTATATATATTGGTTAGTGACTTGTGATTATTATTCCAAGTATTAGCCCCTGCTAAATCGTACTTAGGATTTAGGGGCTGTTACATGAGAAGAGTTTTTCAGCTGATATCTCGTTGAATCTGGCTTTTTTCTGAAGAGCTACTATGTAGATTTTCCTGTCAGTAGCTGGGAGTGCCCATAGGACTTTAAGGTTGATCTCTCGTTGTGTGTCCTTGTCCTTTCGCAGGGCAGAGATCTCATTGATGATTGTTGCAAATCTGGGTTCTATATCATCAATGGATTCTCTCTTCTTTTGTTTGAAATTATCAAACTTCTGAAAAGCTAACACCAGCTTGTTTTTCTTGATCTCCTCAAAACTAGCACAGAGGGTCTCTAACGCGTCCCACATCTTCTTTGTTGTCTCACACTTCATCAGCATCCCAATGTGAGAGTTGAGAACTATTTCGGAGATGATATTTTTCACCAGGTTATCGAGCTCATCTTGCTTTCACTCTCCTGACGTGGAGTTAACTCGATCATTTGGTCTGTACTCGTATTTAAGATCTTCGCTTGCTTCTGAGCTAACTTTTTCATGACCTTATCTCGTATGATTATCGGCCCATTGATAATGACCTTTCACATGCGACAATGTTGAACAGTGAGGTAGCTCTTGGATCTGAACTTCCAGATCTCATAATTGTCTACCGCGAACATGGAGAGAGAGATTGACATGCTATAGTTAGTTTTCATCACAACAAATATACATCAGTATGCAAAAAATATATAATTTGAAAGATTTATTCTAAAACAACGACCTCAGAGGAGTTAGTTGTTCTTGTGAACAACCAGCTCTGATACCAATTGATTTATCCCCCGGGGTATGTACTAGTGTATGATAGGGAAGAAATACACTAGTTAGGTAAATTTAAAACTTTTCTTTTATACAAGACTTGACTGGTTACTAGCTGTAGTTGGTCGGGTACTTGGTAATTCAGTACTAGTGTTAGTATTGACGGTCAGTTCAGGTAAAGAGAGTCTTGTACTAAGTGATATCAGTTAGCACACCTATTGAATATTGAGGAAGCTGGTCAGTTGGACTCATAATTGATGTGTGTGCGAAATATGAAGGTTACTGTATTTGCCTTACTGAAAACTTAACTGGCTTAAAACACTTTGTTGAATATTGCTTAGTTAGTTTTTTAGTTTATCTCTTCAGTGTCAAATTGATACTAATAGAGTGCTTTAAATCAATATTGTGTTGTTGTGTGCTGGTGATGACAATTCAATAATATGCAATTTAAAATACAATACTGAAAGTAAAGAACTGTAAGTGGAGAATACTTTGAGTTTTCGTGTTTCAAAGAGATCAACTCCTACATCCATGGAATTATTGCTCAGTCAATCCACTAACTTCGAATTTGATCTTGTTTACGGGTAAAAAAGTAAACCTACATATAGAGTTAACCTTACTGTATCATGCCTAACTTGGCGTTCTTCGTACTCTTGCGGGTGCTAGAAAACCTCCAACTACTTACGAGTGCAGTCGACCTAATCATCTTGCTTACAGGTGCAATATAACCAAGCTTTCAGCAACTAACACTTCGTTACCTATTTGCCCAAACTTCTACTTAAACATTGGTGTTTTTGTAGATGGTTTTACCAACTAAAATCTGAGATGTAAAAGGCGACAAACTCAGTATGTCTAGGCTTGAGATCTACAAGAAGTAGTATACTAAACTTAAGGAAGTGTTTACTGAAACCTTGAGCTGATAAGGATATGTGAACTCTGAAGGTCTACTGATAACACTATAAACTTCATTCTTCGGAATCGATGTTGGATAGACTTAAGCTTTGAGCTTTGAATGCATTTGACAATAAGAATGTGCAGCGTTTTGGTAACCTTCAAAGGTTAGATTCTGTTCGTATTTATAGAGAAGATGATAAGTAGTGTCGTTGGATGAAACACTAATCACGTCCTTCTAATTGTCATTTGAATTCTTCCTATTTGAATACTTGTACGTTGTTGTCAGGGTTTTTATCATCGTACACCATAGCTCTGCAACACTGAAAAGGTCTTCTGGCATGTTATGATGTTCTGCAGATACGCTACGACACGTGAAGAGTCAAACACTCAAGGCTTAAATATTTTTGTGTTTCTCCAGTTGAGTTGACTCTGTATTTTGTCAGTACGTTGACTTCAGGTTGGGCAGTCGAGGTTGATCTATCTTTTATCAGCAGGACGGACTCCCGTCTTTTGTTAGTTTGATAACCTTAGTCAGTTTGATGCTTTAGCTTGACGTAGATATAGTCAACTTTGACTTTTCATCAGCCAGCTTTGACTTTGTTTCGCTAGCTTTGACTACTTTTCACCAGCTTTGACTATTGATCAGCAACTTTGATTTTCAATTGCCAGCTTTGACTTCCGATGTGACTTTGACTTCCTGGAATGGACAATCAGTTGCCGGTATGATACTTAGTCATATCCTGACTCATTTGTTTCAAAGAACGCCGAGTCTTGATCTTAGATATCGGTCTTGATCTTGACTTTACTCGGTAGCTCTGTTCATCAGCAACAATATACTTCATTCTTGAGACATCAATTGACGACTTGATCTTGAGTATGTGATCCTTCGGTTGAGCTTTATCAATTGCTCTAGTAATAATACTTCTACCGAGATGGCGAAGCTGCATCTTGCTTGAACTCCTTCAGTCTTGGACCTGTCTAAGCTGATAGTTCTTTTGCTAAAAACTATAACAAAAACGTCTAACTCTAGAACAAGTGAGCAATATTAGTTACATCAGCAGGACAATTATCAAAGGTTTTGGGATCTAATCAAAACACATAGTTTTGGGACCTATATAACTGGTTATGATGTGAACACATCTGATAGTGTGAAAATAAGAACTATTTTCAACCTTAGATACACAAAATGATGGCTAAGATCAAATCTTAGGATTGATCGCACATTACCATTTTCTTTAAATTTTAAATATAAAGGATAAAGATGCAACAATTTTTTTTTCTCGCTCCCTCGTATTCTCTCTCACTTTCTCTCTCCCTCCCTCAAGTTCTCTCTGCGTTTCATCTATCCCTTCTTTCTATCTCTTTTTTCTCTCTCCCTCCCTTACATTCTCTCACACACTTTCTTTCTCTCCCTATTTGTTCATATACATACAATTGATTGTGCATATGTTCATATATGCAATTTGTGACCACATAAGCATCATTATATGTGCCACAGAATATGTGCATTATTAAATATGCGCATGAAGAAATATTTAATACCAGAAGAATCCCTGTAAGACATAATTGTGTATATTTAATACATGATTCACATTTGTGTATTATTGCAATTTAAGTACTTGTGATGCACAACTGTGTGCTAGCACAAATCAATGACATTATATGTGTATCTGTGTTTTAAGAAATAAAAACACATTAACTATATCCTATAGAAATAAACAAATCAACGTACTATACAAAATCCCATGAAATTTGGTATTCATATAATACTAAATTAATAAATTACCTTAACGACCTTATTATAATAAAAGAAATAAAAAATGATCCCCTCTCTCTCTCTCTCTCTCAATGATCACGTGAGAATGCAAATATTGGTGAGAAATAAGAATGCAGCATTTAACGTATAAAGTTGTTGCACTAAATGTATAAATTTGTTGCATCAAATTTAACATATAAAGTGTAGCACTTAATATAAAGTTGTTGCACGGAATTTGGTGCAATAAATTAATGATAATACATAAATATTAAGAAAAATTACCCCTATGATTCGTAGGGTCAGTATAAAAACGCACCTTGCATGGCCGGCCTCACTTGGGATCCTCTAAATATCCCAACTTTGATATCTCATTACGTGCCTACTGTCAATTTTTTTTAATTTTTTTTTCTTTTTTCAATTCAATATATTGAGATTTAGTTTAATTTTACGGTTATTAAATAAGATTAATCCAATTAAAATTTATAATTATGTTTTTTACACCCAATTTGCAACTCTTTAATTAGTTAAAATATATTGTTTGGGTTGATTATTCCAAGATTAGGGTTTTTCTTAAATTTCATTTTTTTTCTAATAAATATTATCTAGAGTTCATTATATAATAATAAGTTTTATTTATAATATTTTTTTAAATAGTAAAATTAATAGTGGGACATGGAAGGATGAAATTCTAATTGAAAAAATAAAAAAACTATTCCTTTAACAAAAGCAACTGGAAGTCTGGAACAAATATTGCTACATGAAAACCTTCAATCCAGGATCATGAAACACAACAAATCACATTTTCCCAAGAACACGAATCCTTTAAAAACCCAGAGAATCCAACAACTGATGCGTTTGATCTATCCAACTGGTCGTGTAAGCCTGTCGCTTGAAAAGAGAGTGACGATTCCGCTCTGGGAACAAACTCCTCGGAAGTTGGACGGCATAGCGACTGATTCCGAGAAAAACAAAATAAACAAGCACAATATAAACAATAATTATAACGGACTTGACGAGCGCCGCCCTTTCCTCGACATAGATCATAAAATATGCTGACGTGAAAAGAGAGATGACACAGAAGACAGATAAGGAGAGGAAGATGAGTCCTTTATCAATCCTAACTGCTGGCTTATAGTTACTTTCAATCTCCATCATGACGAGTGAGAAGTGAAATACAGACAATGATGAGAAAAACATAGCCAATGCTTCAAATACAATGAAACATGTGAACCAATTGGACTTTGAGAGAATGGGAATCCCCGTGTCTTGATTGTATCCTCCTGGTACAGCGAAGGCAGAAGCAAACACCACTGAAAATATCAAAGTCGAGATGAGCATCCAAGAATCTGCCGTATTCGTATTCCATGTTCTATTCTTTTCCATAAAGCTCTTGTGCTCCTTCAAATATAATTCCTCTGGTGTGTGTCCCTCTTTATTTCTCATCTTCCAACAGACTGGCGGTACAACTAACTGGACTGCCTGTACATGTTACGTGTATATAAATATACGAACAAACTAACATCTTTCAGATAGCAGCTAAGTTTTTTTCACTACCTTAAACCAGAACACCTCCCGTCGCAACCGAAAAGATGGTACCAACGGGTACCACAAGTCTTGAGGCCCTAATTCCGCAGCTAAATGCAAAATGTTGTTGCCATTTGCATCTTGAGTGACTGCAATCAAATCTTTCCTTGCTCCTATCTCTTCAATCAGTCCAAACAAGGTCCATTTTCGATATTTGACGGCGATATGAAATATAGTATATCCTTCACTGTTGGTGTGCCATACAAGATCAGGGTAACTCTGAGTAATCATAGTAATAAGCTCCACGTTCCCTTCTTTCGCTGCATCGTGAAGAATAGGAGGATTTTTCATTAGCTCTATCACTTTAGCCTTTCCCATTCTTTGAATACCTTCCCACAGCTTATTAGCCAACAAGCGAAAATCTCGTCGCATTACTCCCGTCCTCCAGTGCATTTCTAACATGCATTACTACTAACATCAAATTTGGCTATCATTTAATCAATTGGATTCTTAAACATTGCAATAACTTGTAATACTCCGATCTTTAATTTTAATTTTTCAATTATCAGAGCAAGCCTCCGGTTCTAGAAAATAGTCATTTTCTATTTCAACTTTTGTATACTTAGGAAAGAAAAAATATCACATTGTAAATAAAACTATACTCACTTTATCTTAAAAATATTCTAAAGTATCAAAAATATTTATTTAAATCATCAACTATCAGTATTGTATAAAATATATCATTCCTCCATTTTTTCGACCTCCAAAATCTTGACGTGGTTATAGCTGGATGTCACATGAAATTACATGACATTTCCATGTAGCATATATGTTTTCAAGTTCTCGTATTTTCTATGTTGTATCTAACGAATCATGTCAAGATTTTGAAGGCGAAAAATGAATCTGAGACTTTTGATACAAGTTATACTTGATTATTTAATAAAATATTATTGATAGCTTAAGATATTTTTGATAAAACAAAGATAATTTAGATTTAAAGTGATACTTATCCTTTGAAAAAATAGTGCTGAGTTGGGAAATCACCTCAAACACATGTGGATAATGATGTCGTGAAATGTCACCTTTCTGGAGGCTATTTTTAAAATTAAAAAAAAAAAAATCAAAGGCGAGAATATTATTTTTGAAAATTTCAAAAGTGTGTGATATTTTTTAAAAAGCGCAAAATATATAGATAAAAATATAATTAAACCTACAAAATATGAAAGTTCAAAGACCTAATTGTGCATTATCCATATTGATGTTTTAAAGGTAGGGGGTGATCAATTACTATTCATGAAGAAACTCGTCTGTCTGGCCAACAGATGCAAAGCCGTTCCTTCGTCGTTCGTCATTGTAGCAAGTTGTTCTTTACGCCCCAATATTTCTAAGGCCACACCTGCAACATAGTGCATGAATTTGACCAAATTAATCTACTAATTCAAAATAATCACATAACTTCAATAACAATTCATTCTCTTATATGATTTGTAGCTTGCATGTTTCTCATCAGGGGCGGAGCCAGAATTTTGAAATTGGACTGACGAGATCCCATCGAAAAATTTAATAGAATTTTTTAGAATAAAAGTAAAGATTCGAGTTGAATTTTGAAATATTTATTTTGTTCTCAATTATAACTGAATTATGATCTATTTCTTTTATGAGATAAAACTAATTTATAATTGAATCAATGTCAAAGCGTTGAACAATTTCTTTCTCAATAAACACTATCAAAGAACTAGACAAAAGTCATCTTTCGTTTTATTCCACAACATTGACTTCACAATTTTCATGACGGAGAATCAATGCACATTCTAATATTGCTGTAGAAACCAAAAGCTTTGAAGTTGGATAATAAACGTGAGTTTTTCTTAATATGGACACAACAAATTATTGAATAATAACATTTGAAAATACAAACACAGATAACACAATTTGAAATATAAACAATATAAATTAGAAATAGTAAATTATATTAACCAACAGTATTTCTATAAAATAGAGCGAAACTTACTGATGGTGATGAGTTCTTCAATAGGGAATCTTTATTGTGTTTTTTTTTTAATTTTCAGAGTAAAATTAGTAATTTTGAGAGTGGAAAATGGGAAGAAGACAATGAAATGAAAATTCCATAAACTTTTTGAGAGTAAATATCAGATAGAGTAAATTTTGAGTGGAAAATCAAAAAATGATCACTAGATTATATTTATAAATAGATGAAAAAAGTGCAAATAAATGGAAGAACAAAATTATAGAATATTATAATAATAATTAAATATATTAAAAAACAAAAAAAATCTTACCGGACGATGGCCTAGTCCTGTCAGGGCCTGCATCCGTCACTGTTTCTCATTGCAATAAAATAAAAAATGTGTGTGCCCAAGCGAAGAGAGATGATCATACCATATAATCTGCTACGTATAGCCACTAGCAAAAGATCAAACCATTCTTCCATCAACAAATCTTCAACTTGAGCGAATTTCAAAAAATAAGAAACGATCTTTGCATTTCCACGGAAAGCTGCCTTGTATATGGGTGTCTTATTTTCCCTATCACGTGCAATGACAAGAGTTGGATTCTTTTTTATCATTAAATCAACAATGTCTATTGCCCCTGCAGATATCGCAGCATAGCAACATGCTGTGTAGCCATTGCCATCCAGCAATGCTAAATCACTTTTACTCAATTTGTCCACTAGTATTCGCACCATTTCTTTGTGATTGATGGCAGCAGCTACATGAAGAGCTCTATCTCCCAGTTCACTGATATAATCACTTGCTAATTTTGGATTTCTCTCCAAAAGCATTTCAGCAGCTACACAATCACCTACCAGTGTAGCTTTGTACATTGAGTCGTGACTATTTGAAAGACTAATTCCTCGAATACTAATCCCTGTTGAAACATACAAAAAAGTTGTCCAAGTATCGGAAGATGCTTCATCTAATAATTGATCAACTAGTGACAAAATGGGCAAAATTCTATTTATCTAATAATTGATCAACTAGTGAAAAATGGGCAAAATTCTATTTATCTTATAGAGATTATTAATTTATATAGAGATGAGTTATACTGGAACCTTTGATTTTCACGTAGATCTATGTTTCTATGTAAATTACAATAATATTTTATGGGATAATATTTCTTTATATATTATAAGAATATTTCGTTAGTGACAACATTAATTAGATAATACAATATTGAGTAGTTATACTGGAAACTTAGAAATTTTTTGATCAATTTTGTATGAGGTATCCGCCATTCTTCTTGTAAAACTACATTGTTCCAACAGAGATGTCAATGAGTAGGTTTTATCCGAACCACAACCAATAAATAAATAATGGTTATGATTCTAGAACCGATCCATTAGATACTAGATCCAGATCGGATCCGGACCATCAACTATGGGTCTTAAGCAATCCGGATTTAAGCGGGTCTAAACTAGAACTGGTCCAGAATCAAAATGGAATCGAAACCGTTGCTTTATAATTTAATGGGCTATGAATGATTTCAGACCGGTATGGATAAAACTGACTCATTGATAAGTGTTGGGATATCAGGTCCTTATTCATACTTAGGAAAGAAACGAAAAATTAGGAAGAAAAAGAACAACAATCTCAACACAAGAATTTAACATGGAAAACTCCAAAACCGGTGAAAAACCACGACTCACAGAGGAAAATTCACTATATGATAAATTTCTATAATCACACAGTATACATCTCCTTCTCGACCCCTATACTATTATAAGCCTTTGACAAACTTTCATCCTTCTATCAAGATTCTCACAAGAGAAACTAAGAAAGAAATTTAAACTAGAATTTAATCACAAAACTATAATATAGTGATCGGTACACTTGTAAGAAAGAACTTTATGCTCCTTATATAATAATAAGGGGCTCCTCACTTTGTCCCCTAGGGACAGCCCAATGGTTAAGGTGGGTTCCTGTAGCCGAGAGGTCACAAGTTCGAACCCCACCAAACGCCTCTATGGGTTTGAGCCAGTCACACCTGGTTTTTCAAGTGTGGTTTACCTGTCCTGTGTGGTTTGGAGGCTATTGCATAGGACCGTGGGGTTTACCCAGTGCACACCTAAGGTAGCGGCTGCGGGTTCCCCATGATACCAAAAAAAAAAAAAAAAGGGCTCCTCACTTTGTTTACAAAATCAATGTGGGACAAAACTATTTTATTTTAACACTAGAAAATTCCAACAACAAACCTACTTAAATTTAGGCTTGTCAATAGACGGGTTTTACTCGGATCATAACCAATAAATAAGTATTTGTTCTGGTTCTGGAACCGAACATGGACCAGACCGGACCATCAAACTATGGATCTAAACGGTACGGGTATAAAGCGGGTCTGGAACCGCTGCTTTAAAATTTAATGGATTTTGAGCGGTTCCGAATCGGTTCGGGTAAAATTCACCCATTGACATCCCTAGGTTCCAATGTGTAGTGATACATTAGATATATACATTTTAGATCTTACAAATAGAAACAGATGTTGGAACTGTTATTTTTTAAATTCCTACAATATCATATGTTGGAAATAATTCTATGAAATCTCGTTTATGCAAACGGAAACCAACAAACGTAAGAATGTGCTGACCTTCCCAAGTTTGACCATTATTAGTTCCAGTTACTGCTAGCGGGAGTAGAGTTGTTTGTGCGATTTCAGTTGTTTCAACCTTGTCTACTACAAATAAAAACTTTGTCATGTTAAATTCCTACGATAATATATATTTGAAATAATTCCAAAATATCTCGTTTAAGAAAATAGAATTCAAGAAACAAAACGATATGCTGACCTTTCAAAGTTTGAACGTTAGTTTCGGTCACTACTGGCGGTGCCGCGGTTGTTTGAGCGATTTCAATTGTTTCAACATTATCTACTACAAACAAAAACATCATGTTGTAATTATTATGTTAAATTCCAATTATACAATATATTTTTGAAATAATTCCACAAAATCCCCTTTACGAATACAGCCACCTGGAAATGAAATAACATGCTGACCTTTCGAATTTCGACCATTAGTTTCGGTTAGTGGTGTTGCAGTTGTTTGAGCGAATTCATTTGTTTCAACTGAAGCTGAAGGAAGGGCATCCTCATCATCCTCATTTTCGGCCATATTCTGCCATTTTGGGCCATAGATTTCCTTCCCACTCCTTCTCACTACTCTCTTCATCTTAGATAGCTATTACTCAAACTTCTTTTGAATTTTGGTGTGCTCCTATATTCTGCTTCTCTCACCCTTCTATCAAAATTCTCACAAGAGAAACTAAGAAAGAAATTTAAACTAGAATTTAATCACAAAACTATAATATAGTGATTGGTACACTTGTAAGAAAGAACTTTATGCTCCTTATATAATAATAAGGGCTCCTTACTTTGTTTACAAAATCAATGTGGGACAAGACTATTTTATTTTAACACTAGAAAATTCTAACAACAAACCTACTTAAACTTGAACTTGTCGATAGGCGGGTTTATTCGGATCGAGAACCAATAAATAAGTATTGATTGTGGTTACGAAATCGGATATGGATGAATCGAACCATCAAACTATGGATCTAAGCGGTTCGAGTCTAAAGCGGGTCTGGAACCGCTGCTTTAAAATTTAATGGTTTTTGAGCGGATCCGGATCGGTTCGGATAAAATTCACCCATTGACATCCCTAGGTTCCAATGTTTAGTGATACATTAGATATATACATTTTAGATCTTACAAATAGAAACAGATGTTGTAATTGTTATTTTTTTAATTCCTTCAATATCATATGTTGGAAATAATTCTATGAAATATCGTTATGCAAACGGAAACCAACAAACGTAAGAATGTGCTGACCTTCCCAAGTTTGACCATTATTAGTTCCAGTTACTGCTAGCGGGAGTAGAGTTGTTTGTGCGATTTCAGTTGTTTCAACCTTGTCTACTACAAATAAAAACTTTGTCATGTTGTAATTATTATGTTAAATTCCAATTATACAGTATATATTGAAATAATTCCACAAAATCCCCTTTAAGAATACAGCCACCTGGAAATGAAATAACATGCTGACCTTTCGAATTTCGACCATTAGTTTCGGTTAGTGGTGTTGCAGTTGTTTGAGCGAATTCATTTGTTTCAACTGAAGCTGAAGGAAGGGCATCCTCATCATCCTCATTTTCGGCCATATTCTGCCATTTTGGGCCATAGATTTCCTTCCCATTCTTCCTCACTAATCTCTTCATCTTAGATAGCTATTACTCGAACTTCTTTTGAACTTTGGTGTGCTCCTTCATTCTGCTTCTCTCTTATTTATAACTAAATTCGCAATTTTTGATATATACCCATTCCCTCCCCCAATTTCTTTCCTAATTTTTCTTTTTGGGACGTCTTTCCAATTTTCTTCCTATCTATTTATAATAACTATCTTTCCAATTTTACTCTCAATAATATTATTTATTTACATATTTTACCATCCATGACCCACCACTATTTCTCTTTTTTACTCTCAACAACCTATTTATTTACACCTTTTACCATCTATAGCCCACTACTAACTAATTTAAAAATATATTATTGTGGGACCCTTACTCCACTCATAATACATTCAACATTTTTTATTAAAATTCACGTCGAAGATTCCTAGAACTATATTTGGGGACCAATGAAGTATTAAACATAGACTGTTTTTTTACTCATGACGTTTTTGTTGACTTGTTCGATATGTCTTGTACTAAAAGTGAGATACCTAAACCTAATTTTGGTTTTGAAGAATTGAGATTAACTTTGCAAATTGGAATTGAGATCTATGGATCTCAACAATAATTAGTTTGTTGAGTCTCCAATTTGATTAGCCACAAAGTCAGTAAAGTATATATAATGCACAAATTAAGCCCATATAAGTCAAGCAAAGTATTTTATACTCTTTGTTTACTATTATCTCAAAGTTAATTAAATTCTCGAGATGGAAGACTTTGTACCTTTTAACAATTTTACCTCGATAATATTCTTTATTTACACATTTTACCACCATGACCCACCACTATTTCTCTTTTTTACTCTCAACAACCTATTTATTTACATATTTTACCATCTATACCCACACTACTAACTAATTTAAAAATATATTATTGTGGGACCCTTACTCCACTCATAATACATTCAACAATTTTTATTAAAATTCACGTCGAAGATTCCTAGGACTATATTTGGGGGACCGAAGGAGTATTAAACATTGACTGTTGCAATCTTCCTACCTTCTTAATCATCATTTATTTTTACTCACTATGCTTGTTTGTTGACTTGTTCTATATGTCTTGTACTGAAAAGTGAGATACCTAAACCTAATTTTGGTTTTTGAGAATTGAGATTAACTTTGCAAATTGGAATTGAGATCTATGGATCTCGACAATAATTAGTTTGTTGAGTCTCCAATTTGATTCGCCCACAAAGTCAAGTAAAGTATATATAATGCACAAATTCGCCGATATAAGTCAAGTAAAGTATTTTATACTCTTTGTTTACTCTTATCTCAAAGTTAATTAAATTATCATCGATGGAAGACTTTGTACCTTTTAACAATTTACCCTCAACAATATTCTTTATTTACACATTTTACCACCCATAACCCACCACTATTTTCCCTTTTTACCATCAACAACCTATTTATTTACATTTTCTTTTACCATCTATAGCCCACTACTAACTAATTTAAAAATATATTACTGTGGGACCCTTACTCCACTCATAATACATTCAATAATTTTTATTAAAATTCACATCGAAGATTCCTAGGACTATATTTGGGGGACCGAGGGAGTATTAAACATTGACTGTTGCAATCTTCCTGCCTTCTTAATCATCATTTATTTTTTACTCACGATGTTTTTATGTTGAATTGTTCTATATGTCTTATACTGAAAAGTGAGATACCTAAACCTAATTTTGGTTTTTGAGGAATTGAGAATAACTTTGCAAATTGGAATTGAGATATATGGATCTCAACGATGTCGGTTTGTTGAGTCTCAATTTGATTCGCCCACAAAGTCAAGTAAAGTATATATAATGCACAAATTAAGCCCATATAAGTCAAGCAAAGTATTTTATACTCTTTGTTTACTATTATCTCAAAGTTAATTAAATTCTCGTGGATGGAAGACTTTGTATCTTTTAACAATTTTACCTCGATAATATTAGTTATTTACACATTTTACCACCCATGACCCACCATTATTTACGCTTTTACCCTCAACAACCTATTTATTTATACATTTTACCATCTATAGCCCACTACTAACTAATTTAAAATACATTATTGTGGGACCCTTACTCAATTCATAATACATTCAACAACTTTTATTAAAATTCATGTCGAAGATTTCTAGGACTATATTTGGGAGCGGAAGAGTATTAAACATTGGTATTGCTTGGTCTTCCCGCCTTCTTAATCATCATTTATTTTTACTCGCGATGTTTTTGTTGACTTGTTCTATATGTCTTGTCTTGAAAAGTGAGATACTAAGCTAATTTTGGTTTTGAGGAATTGAGATTAACTTTGCAATTGGAATTGAGATCTATGGATCTCAACAATAATTAGTTTGTTGAGTCTCCTTTGATTCGCCCACAAAGTCAAGTAAAGTATATATAACGCACAAATTCGCCCATATCGTCCGAAAGCGCACAAATTAGCCCATATAAGTCAAGCAAAGTATTTTATACTCTTTGTTTACTATTATCTAAAAGTTAATTAAATTCTCATGGATGGAAAACTTTGTATATCGTCTCGAAAACCTCTCTCGTACCAATGCTAACTTTGTTAGTAGGTTTGAGAGGTGTAACAACGTCAATCTGAGGACATTATCCTAAGAGTTTTGATTGCTTTTGGATTCTTGATCTGACTTCTAAAATGGTAGCGAGGGCGAGGTTTTGTTGAGGAATTATTTAATATTTAACATAGAATGTGTTATCCTAACGGAGGAGACTCGAAAATTATGAATCCGGACACTTGTCGAGATGCAATGCACTGTGGGAGATTTAATTAGAAGGCTTGGGTTTTTATAAGAAGTTTTGAAAAAGTGTTGAAACCATCTATTACCGTAAGTCGATCAAGCATTCTACGAGGATATGTTGATGATAGAAGAGAGGCTTATCATCAACGCCTAACTCCAAGGCGTTGATGATTATCTAGAAAAGTACCCATCCAACACACGGTTAATGGAGCAAGAAACAAAAGAGCAAAATTCACTCCTAGTTAAAAGAAATTTCATGGATTCCTTAAATTCGGCGAAATTAAGGAGATCGAAGATGGTGTAATACTACAGACTCGACAACTATACATATGGAGTACCACAAGAGTTAAGAAGGATATCCATGCGGTGGCGGAGATTCTTACCCTATTGCGGAATATCGAGAAGAAAATCGAAGGCGCGGCGAGAAGCATGCGAGATTGGTCGAAATCCGGGTGAACTCAAGTTCTCATCCATCGGGATGGTCGGCGACAACGCTCGAACCGAAAGAATAATCGACTCTTAAAAATGAATAATCTTGAAAGAGTGGGATTGAGCGACTTGCGGGAGTTAGTAGAATCATTTGTTAACCTTAGTATGGTGGACTTAAAGATGAACCGAACATCCAGAAGGATGAGCCAACAATCCCACCATAAGGGATACCGAGAATTGATCCTATGGGATCAATAGGTCATTAATGAATCGGCGAGGACCCGATCACAGTATGCTGCAGAAAAACCAAAATCGAATACGAGACAAAAGAATGAGGCAAAGAATGCAAGAAATCTCATCGGAAAAGCCACCTTAGAACCTATCCATCCCTATGGAATGATACTCGATCTCGACGAAGTCAATATCAAAGATCGGGAGAACATCGTAGATGAATGGGCATCGTCAATGGTTGTTGCAGTCGCAACAATTGAACTTGACATACTCAATTTTTTCAAGGTTCTCGAAGCAAGTTTAGCAGGTGTTGTTAAGCAATATTGAGAACATTGCCCAATTGAAAGAAAACAGAGTATACTAACATTCGATTTCGTAGAGTACGTAGTCAAAGGCATGGCAGATTCCTTCAAAGTTCACTTCCTCGGAGATGGATACTTTGATGGTTACAACGAAGAGGAGAGGAAGAAATATTTGTTAGCTCTATACAATCTAAGACTGATGTTCTTAGAGTAAGGAGCGCTCAACAAATTTCTCCAACTCTTTACTAAGTATCAACATCTTAGTACAGTCAACGAGGATGTTATACGAGAGCTATTTTTCTTGAAGTTCCCCAGTCTATGCATGGAGGGAGATGTTCATCGGGATTACCAGCCGAAGTCTATGTCGATAAGCGTCTCGGAAGGATGTATTTTGTCCACAAGAAGTTGTCGAGTGGTGTCGACTTGCAACCAATAAAGAGGAATCTCAAGAAATTGAGAAAGATCAATAAAGCAGCACCATTGATCTGTGATACGATTGATCTTCCAACAGAAATCGGAGGAGAACATTTATATTAATCCATAAGGAAGAAAAACATGTTCCAACCCTATAACAAGCGAATGATAGAAAAGAGGAGTTCTTTGAGGCAAGAACGATGAAGTCGCGACAAAAGCCGGATATTATAAATTTGGACAAAGCGGTCCAACAAGAAAGCGATGTCAAGCTCGGGGATCCGGTTCTCGCGAGCAAACACCAATGAAGAACACTTTCATAGAGCTCACACTAGAGCTAATGAAAGTTTCAAGGATTACAATCTTTGGGACGTGTGGTGCAAAATGACATATCTCAACAAATTGCCCACGGGCGAGCTAAGAAAAATACGAAGATTGAGTCACACGGACATCGATGATGCCATATACTACCAAGAATTGGTTCAAGTATACCAATTCGAAGATATTACCCCTCAGATGAGAGTATATCTGAACAAGAATAGATCTTCAGTGGAGAAGAATAATCGGATGAATCCTCGTAATCGGGATCCGATCGAAGGAGGCGCTCAATCTGCGAGTTGAGACAATACTTAGTTTTATCTAAGTCTTTCGAACTTCATCTTTAGGTATGAGTTAATATTCATATATCCTCTTTAGGAGGAACTCACTCAATCGAGATCAATGATTATTTCTAAATTGATATAATGCATGTTGCGCCTTTAATTTTTCCTTTGTGTTAGGAATCTTGAGTCCTGCAAGGACTTTTATACATAGATATCAACTTCCAATAACCCATACAAAGATGTGGCTGTCTATATTTATGATTACTGCCATAAATATTAAATAATGAAATATAGTATCAATTCATAACGGGAGAATATGTTTGATCAAAAATTTATTTCGGGTTTCTACTTAAACCCTTGAGCTACTAACCTCGCTTGATTTCTCACCACCTTATTGTTTACATTTAGCGAGTATCACATTTGATTTTGGATCCAAATTTCAAATTGAACAAATAATTTGTTGAGGCAAAATGTGTTGTCGACAACTACAATTATATGTTTCTCCCGTATTCACAAAGTTTATAAAAACCATATTCTCATCATTTCCCTTCATATTTTGATCTGGTCGTTCTATAATCCCAACGTTATAATTATTTGGTGCACGTGCAAATCTATTGGGAATCCCGTCTTCAGGATGATCCTCTTCGAGAGGTATTTGGAGTTATATAATTTCTTTATTTGATTTTGTATACCACAAAGTTTTTATCTTTAACACCAATAGATAATAAGTTTCTCACGCTTCTGGCATCGAGGAGTATCAACAAATTTATTTTGTCAACAATGGACTTCAATTCTTTGTGGTGCATATATAACAAGTATATAAGATTTTGTCACTCCTTTGACAATCAATAATTTGTTGAACTTCGGGTTCATAGTGCGTAAATTTAAATGGTTAATCCTACGAGAATATCTCAACATTCTCTCATTCATATCTCATATCTCCCCCTAATACCGGAGATAATTAGAGTTGGATTATAAAATCAGCATACCAATTTTTAAATTGATCGTCAATTATTAGCTCTATATATGTATTTCGATGGCGTACACATATAATATTTCATAGAACACATATAAATAAGTTAGAGTGATAACATCCTCTTCTGGAGGTATTATAATCACGCACTAATTGTAAAGGGAATAAACCCAAATATTTATAACTGGTAATGTTTCTATCTGTTCTTGATGTGCTCCTTTGATATGCCTAGTTTTGTTATTTTAAGTTAATCTGTCTACTGTTTCTCTTAGCTAGCTGTAGTTATGTGCATCTTGGGTGGGTTGATTTCGAAATTGTTGGTGATTTCATAATATTATTTACGTTGTTATTAACTAAAGGACAATTGCTACATAAATCAAGAAACTTTGACTTAATTTGTGATTTTGACTTGACTTCTAGCAAACAAATATTCTACATTTCAATTGTTTGCAAATAAAAACCCCCAAACGTTTTTTTTTCGAACCAAACTTTCAAATTTCTATATTTAAGACTTTGATTTCAGAAATCAAATTTTGGGCTTCAGCAGTCTCGAGGGAAGAAACATTATACTATATGGACCGACGTCTTATACTTACTAATGGTGATTAATTTCAACATCTGATCTAATAACAATTGTTAGAAACTACTTTAGTAAGTTGACATTAAATATTCTATGTCGGTACATATATCGAATCCAAGTCTTAGACGATGGAAATTCAAAATTTTGGATCCAAAAAAAGGGAGTTTTAATTGCTGAAGAATGAAAGATTTTTTACTTATTATATTTTAAAAGTTAAGTTGTTGCAAATTTGGTCAAAATTTGTGATCTAAATAATAAGTACTCCCTCCGTCCCATTATTGTTGGCACGTTTTTCTTTTTTGGCTATCCCATTAAGTTGGCCCGTTTTCAAAAAAGGAAACACTTTTTACACTAAAAAGTATCTCGAATTTCGTGTCACCCACTACTTTACACACAAAATATAACTCTCCTTAATCTACGTGCAAAAAAGAAAGGAGTCATCATTATTGGGACGGAGGGAGTATAACATAACCTAATGTGATAGTTCTATTGTTTTTCTTAGCTAGCAGTAGTTATATAAGTCTATATTGGGTAACTGATTTAGAAATTACTTCCTTCATTTTTGTTAATATTATTATTGGCATAGATATATAATTTACGAATTTATAATTATATATGAAAATTTAATTGGTATTCATTTAAAATGTATGATGATACTTTTATTTAAGAATTGGTATATGAAGATTTGTTTTATTGTACCATATTTTATTAGCAAAATATGACAATTGAATATGTAAATAAGTTATTGTTCAATATACCATAACGTGTGTACATGTAAATAAGTTATTGTTCAATATACCATAATAACAAATTAAATTATTAATCTAGATAAAATTTAAACTTGATATACCTAAATCTATAAATTTTGAAACACTTCCTTATACACACGATTGTTATAATCTTTGTCGCATATCAAGATTTTGAGATCATTATGATTTTGTACTCCTGAAGCAACAACGTAAAGCTAACCATGATACAAAATTGGTTACGATACAAAATTTTGAGATCAGTGATTGTCCTTGACTTTTATTAATCGTCATTGCATATGAAATAACAAGAGAGAATTGTCGATGTTCGAACTTGAAAGGGTATCACAGATATGATGGAGTTAGTGACATTATTGAAATCAACACCTTGACCGAAATTATTTCCAATCAAAGTCTTAGCCTTCAAGACATGGTTTTCAAGTCTTGCGACCACTGTTTTGCATGTTTTTATCGTGTTTTTCTCTTGTTGTTTTTGTTAACTTGGTTCCTATTTTCATGATTTTTGGATATCTTTTGTTGGAATCAAATTAGGTTTTGGTTTGTGCAGGGTTTGAGCATTTTTAAAGAGTTTGGTGACAAAAAAAAAGTGTAACCCAGTAGCGAGACTCGGCGTAGTAGCCACTGGTATGCCTTCGCGATGGGAGGCGATGATCATACCTCGGTCGGACTCGGCGGAAGCCGACTTGGAGTTGACTCGGTAGGAGAGCGGAGAGCACACCCCGGCGCGGACTCGACAAAACCGACATTGGGTGTGATGTTAAGGCCGAGACAGAGAGCCCACCCCAGACGCGACGCGTGGCCGGCGTTGGGTGGATCGCTTGAGAATAGAACAGGCGTAAGTCACTACTACAAAAGCGATATAGACTACACGTTTTATGTGTAGTACATGTGCGATAGGTAGTGTAGAGAAAAGTGGTGTAGAGAAAAGTAGGCGCACACACTACGCTTTTTAGCGTAGTCTATACCCATTATAGACCACGCTTTTCGACATAGACTACGCTTTTACGCGTAGTCTATACCCACGAACTCTGGAAAAATGCGCGCATACACTACACGCTTCTCAAGCGTAGTCTATACCCACCATAGACTACGCTCGACATGACTACGCCGACATAGACTACGCTTTTACGCGTAGTCATACCCTCGAACTCTGAGAAAAGGCGCGCACACACACTTTTTAGCGTAGTCTATACCCACTATAGACCACGCCCGACATAGACTACGCCACGGCGTAGTCATCGCACTGATCTACACAATGGTTAAGCTCGTACACTGACTTTTATCGTAGTCTATACCCATATAGACTCACGCTTTTTGCACATAGACTACGCCACGCGTAGTCTATCTTGACGAACTACACAAAAATTTCGCACATACACACACGCTTTTATCGTAGTCTATATGTATTAACTACGGTTTTGAGTTTATTTACTACGGTTTTAATGCCAAATTTACTACGCTTTTCTATTACAACCCGTGTCGATTTAATAACAACTACGGTTTTCAATTTCAACCGTAGTTAATTTCTTTATTTAAACTGTACAATTAATAAAGCACAAGCAAATGAGATTAAAATATACTTGCGACTACGTTCAAAATCACTATTCAAAAATATACAATATGTTTTCATTACGACTACAAAATCACTATACAAAATATACAACATTTTCATTACGGTACAAAATCACTATACAAAATACTATGCACATCACATAACAAAATCACTATACAAAATAAGTAGCTCTCGCGTACGGAAATATCCATTTTGCGATTCTACAAAACATCAAGATATAATGATTAGGTTAAAGAAGTTCAAAGTGCGAGACATGAGAACAAGTCTTATGTGGAAGCAAAGCGAAAACATTCATTCCATTAGAACGAGAAGAAGAAATGAATTAGACTTCTTGCTCAAGTACCAAATCCATAGATCATCAATCGACCAATGTTGAAAAGAGATCGTCAATAACAATTAACTCTGCATAATGCACAAGTAACACTCAAACCGAATGAAGGTGAGCATAGCCAATCTAATAAAAGCGATAAGAGGATCGGACAAGCTGTTGGTGCAAAGTGAAATCTATTGTAGTGGTCCGGAGGAAAGTAGTGATCTGTTAGATAAATAAATATGCATATGTTACATTACCATAGACCTCTCATGTGGTTTCGGTTTTCATAAATCAAATCCGAAGATCTTTCTACATTTTGACGGACTAAAATATGGTTAGAAAAAGTTTCAATGTTTTGAACATGAAGGTACCAATTCTTTGGGTCACAATCGGTTCTGTTTTTATACATTGCGTCCACAATCGGGGAGGATGATAAGAGGTTTAAGGCGAATATCTTTAAGTGTCATCCCGTATACGAGAGGTTTCTATAGTTTCATTTCTCTTGAGCGTATAGGTCAATTTTGACAAAGGTGACAACTAATGAAGGTTATACATGATTTTTGCATGCCTTGAAAAGTTCAAAGGATCGAGTTCTTGATTTAGCGTAAGATATTCAACAAATTAACTTAGAATATTGATACATCATCAAAGAAATTATTCTATAAGGTTCCTAAAATAAGTAGAATTTAGTAACATAATAATTTTGTCTCACAAGGTAATATGAATAAAACACTTACCTAAAAAAGCGAGCCATGCCAACCATGCCAACTCCAACAATAGCAAAATCGTGCAGGAAGATTACTTTGGATCTTTGTTTTTCTGCAAATCCTATAACAATAAAAAGTTTAGGCGACAAATTATCATGCAAAACATCGGAAAGATAAAATTTGGTTCACGAATATTCGAGGACCGACAATCTAAGATGCTAGCGAACATCGTAATTATCTGCATTAATCACTCGCTATAGGGATACACTTTTTCTATTATGTTTCTCGGTTATATTTTGAGAATTAACCATCGGCATCAAGAGCTAAATGTTGCAGATCCTTTTCTCCTAGTTAAGTATCTTAGTCATCATAATTCTTCCATTTCAGTCAAGACATATTCATGTCCATTCTATTCCACAAATAAGAAAGGCGTCTCTTATATTTTTGCCTAAAATCAGGAAATAGTGTATTATCTCTTGAATTGTAATCTGTCTTTATATGTGGAGCAAATTAACAGAACCTTTCTACTTCACAACCAATAGATCAGTCTCAAGGGGTACAAGAAGGAAGTTCAAGACTAAAATTATGAACACATCCCAAGGCTCACGAAATGAAAAGCGGATATAATAGAAAGGCGAGGTTTCATTATCATGAAAATGAAGCAAACACTAAATCGACAAGCAATTACAAAAGTAACGAATGTGAAAGATACAAAGTAACAACCACACCTAATAAAACATAGCTCATAATCGTAACAAACCAAAACTATCTTCGAGGATTCCTTTCCAATCACCATCTACGATTCTTTTCTTGGACTATGACCATAATTGTTATGAGCTACCAATTAATGTAAGTAAAAAATGCGAATAATAGATTTCTTTATACCCTTTCTGCAGATCACGCCCAAATGACTCTAATATTCCCACTCGTTCTTTAAAATTGGGAACCGAAGCAAAAATGCGAAAATTGGTCAACACGACATCAAGGAGGCAGAGATTAAGCATTAGAGCGCAAGTGCACACATACACATTGCAGCCAAAAATAACTTTCCTAAACCCCAGAATTAGAAAACTAAGGATCAAGTGCAACACCAGCCTCAATCATGGGCAAATATAGACAATATAAGGACAGCATGTTGTACATCAATGAGAGAAAAGGAAACTTGAGAAAGATCACAATGAATATAAATAAAATCCAGAAGAACCAACCAGTTTAAACATATGATAATCTCACAATCATTGCCAATCACTGATAAGCAATATACGAAAAAAATAAGCGATGTTTTGGCATTTTTCTCATTTCAAAACATCAAGAAATTTTAGCATTTCAGTAGACAATTAACATTATTACTACTGACTGCTGAGAAAACTCAAATGCGAAATAACTGACTACACTTCTCTTGCATTTTTTGGAACAAAGAACATCAACCAAAACTAATCAATAATAAAAACTATTTCTTGCCTCTTTGAGTGCATGAACATAAATACTCTTGTCCAGAGTTATCATAAAACATGAAGAAATAGTAAAAGGCGAGGCAAAGAATAAGATAACACTAATGAAAAATTATTTTGGGGTTGATTCGTTTTAAAGCAAGCATTGTGAAAAATTGGGTTAATGAATGGTAAGTTCGTTAGTTAGGTGGCAATAAAATTGAACAATCACCTTTTATGTTGTTAGCAATGTAATTAAGTGGCGTTGATTAGTCAGTATCTCTCACAAATTCTTTTGTACTATATGAATGTATACAAATGTTTTAAATATCTATTGAAAATGTGGTCGATTACTAATCTAATCTAATCTAATATAAGCTCATGTTTTCAAATTGACCCTACATGATGAATTGTGTGGTTGGTCATGGGAAACACATGTGGCTTTTGATAAAGATAAGTCCCACATGTCATTTAGTAGAATCGAAAATTTTCAGTTGCCAACTATAGACAGAACCAGAAAAATAACCCGATTTGGATTTGAAAATCTTTCAATTCATCATGTGTGCTTTTGTAAACGGTATTTATTGGATTAGATTTAAAAATAGAACTTTTACTAAGTTGTATCAATATACTTGTCTTAAAATATACATTAGTAATTGATAATCTCGAAGAAGCTGTAATGTAAATTAAAATAAAAAATATTGAAACCTAAAGAGGCTGTAAAGTTTTGAAAAACTAGGAGACATGGCACCAACAAACAACAGCAGAAGCTGACCGGCCTTTTCAGGCTCGTAAAGAATGACCTTTTAATTATTGGGCCTACATCTTTCAAACATCACATTTAATTTCACAGATATTGAATTTGTTGGAAATTCTGTAGTTACCATATCTTGAACACTAACATAAATGACCTTAGTTTAATGTCTGGTAGTGGGATTGGTGACGCTAATTCAAAGTTGAAAGTGATGGAAAAGTCCTTCACATAATCGCCTAAGTTTTTGACATGCACCTACACACTAACAAAGTGGCACATCTTGATCATCATTTTGGAAAAGATGTTGACTAGCTCTAATTCGTGTGGATTGAGGAAGATCTTTATAAAGAAGCTGTTTGTTTTATTTTTGTTTACGAATTGGAAGAGGAAGAAGAAGGACTAAACCCGTTGCATTTACCTTTATGTAGAAGAACACAAGGTTACGTGTGTAAGTTAAGCAAGTTGAGCTTACATATTTGTGTTTGTATGTAAGTATGAAAATTATTTCTTGAAAGCAAAGCGGGAAAAACGGATCCTTTTCACCTTATATTTTCTTCATTTGTGCATCTTGTTTGTCTAATTATCTCGTGTGTGGTTTTGTTTGTCTTCTTTTTTCAATTGGAAATATCATATTTACCCCGCAACCTACTATTCATGATAGTGGAAATGGTGACACTAATCCAAAGTTGAAAGTGATGGCGATTTCCTCACATGCATGGCAAGAGATATTAGTTGCCTAACATGCACTGCACACTAACAAAGTAGGGCATCTTCGCTTATTTTAGAAAATATGTCGACTCTAAATTAGTGTGTAATGATGAAGATCTTTTTTATTTTAGTTTTACTTTTGAGGTGGATGAGGGGATAAAGGTAGGAATGAACCTTGAATTCCTTCTTTGAATTCGTGTTGATGAATGTACATGATGGCCGTACGCCTTGTGCATTAGGACAAATTTTAAATATTTATTAGTATATAATATACATATACGTACATATATACGCACCTAAAGCGAATAATCGGTCCATTAAGTATCTAATCTATGAAGTAATGTGACATTGTTCATGGTTCAACTCAAATTAAAACCCGACGATTTGTTTCTTTCGGCATGAATAAAGCTTAAACAAATCAATTTACAAAATAACTCTACACCTCTAAAGCGAAGAAAGTAAAATATCCGGTCTCTCACTCCTAACCTAAGTAACAAACAATAGCCATGAAAATGAACAATTGTGACAAATAAGAGCATAATTGCGGTGAAGCGAAGAAGATACGTAAATCGGAAGCCTGATGGAGCATATCTCGGTGAAAAGCGGCGGGAGAACGAAGAGAGAGATTAAAAGCAATCACGAGAAAAGATATGAACGCCATCACAATGGGAAATATTGCAAAAGTGGAAATGCCTCTCTCTTCTAATTGGAGTTTGGTTTCGCTATCTAGATTGGAGAATTCAAAGAACAAAATGCACAAAAATCATCGATAAATACTAACTTTTGAAGAACTAAAAGAAATCGGTCACTCTTCTAATTGGAGTTTGGTTTCGCTATCTAGATTGGAGAATTGACAACCAAAATAGAGGTTCATTAAACTTTGAATTAGCGTCACCAATTCCATCGCATACGGACATTAAACTAAGGTCGTTTATGTTATGTTCAAGATAGAGGTTGCTAAAATAATAGTTAAATTCCGGTCAAAGTTGCTTCACGAGTTTATGTCCAAGCAACAAACAATCTAACATAAGGATTAAGTCGTCCTTGATATGGTACATCATTCCTTTATCCACCGGCAGCGGATTAAAACACGCCAAAACTATACAACAACACGGTATATCGAATAATAGAAACTGTCACGAATAACAATGAACTAGAAGGAAGCACGAGATATTTACCTTTGGTAGCGACCTTGGCGACCTGCGTGCTTCTTGCATTGCCGTAGATTCGACTTTCGTCGTCTTCTCTTTCAAAGGCTTCCCTGCAATTGCGTCCTTGTCTTACGCCCTTCCGCGTTTGCCCTCCATCATTGCTCCACAATCGAATGCGACCCTCAAAATCACAAATCTTACTCAAAACAAAACATAGAAAAGAAGACCTCATAACTCAACCGCTACGCCCGGGTTTTGAATTCAGCGTCACTACGCTTAGCGTTGCCATACCAATTCCGCCCGACGGCAACGATGTGGCAAATTTGCGAGCTACTCTTGCCCCCCGCGAGAGCGGTGATCCTCAGAAATCCATGATACACGAAGGGTGGAGAACTCGGAAGGATTGTAACTAAAACATTAGTGGAATTAATATTGCAATTATTGATGAATCCTCGTAAAATGTGCGGAATATCGACCATTACATAAATATCAACATGTCTGCGAATAATCATATAATAAAATATATATCAAGCCACATCAACAACTATTTTGCAATCGAACCCGCGGCGTCGGTCCTCCTCCCTTCTCCATCAGCGCCGCCCGCCGGCGTAATCCCGCCGCTCACGGCGGCGCGTCGAACACCGTGGAATCGATCCGATCCTTGAGGAAATCCTCCCGTCCCCACGTGTCCGGTATCCGGACCACCCTACCCGCTCACGGTGCCTCTTGACCTCTCCGCCATTCTCCGCCGCCTCGCCGATCGGCCTTGCGATGGCTCACTTCTCGTGCCCTAGTTTCGATTGACTCGCCGTTCGCCGACGATCGATGCAATCCGCTCTCCATTTCGGATCAAGCTAGGTACTCTCTCTGCCTCCGCTAATTACGTGTGTACATATAGTGCGTGTATGTATATATATAATATAGTGCGTGTGGAAGATTAGGGTTAAGAGAAGAAAATGAATGTTGGGATGAGCGTGAGCGAAAGTGTTGAGGAATTGTATGTTGGGATATTCGCGCATTTTTTTTTTTTAATTTAGGGCATAGACTACGCTTTTTATAAAAGCGCACATACACTACGCTTTTAAGCGTAGTCTATACCCATTATAGACCACGCATTTACACCACGCTTTGTTAGCGTAGTCATACCCACTATAGACTACGCTTTTATAAAAGCAGCACATACACTCACTTTTAAGCGTAGTCTATACCCATTATAGACTACGCATTTACACCACGCTTTGTTAGCGTGGTCTATACCCACTATAGACTACGCTTTTGCACCACGCTTTTGTTAGCGTAGTCATACTCAAAAATTCGCACATAGACTACGCTTTGATAAAAGCGTGAGTCTATACTATGACTCACGCTTTTCACGGCGTAGTCATAAGGTAATAGAGAAAGTGGTTTTGTAGTAGTGAGTCGTCCGTCGGACACGGGGGAGGCCGACGGGCCACGATGTATGGCGTCGGAGATAGCACCACAGGGCGGACGGGTGAAACCGACATTGGGCGTGCAAAATTTGTGAAGGATTGAGCGGCGCCGTCACGGCCTGCTTGGAAATTCGGAATCTATATATACGACTTAAACACGCGAGAAGCCCTAGTTTACAATATTCTATTTTTCTCCTCCACGATTTCTCTATTCCAAAAGCTAGTTTTCCTATTCCTTTACAATTTTTGAGATTCAAGAACACTTTGATTGAAGAGATTCAACAACAACATTGATATTGTAAGAATTATTATCTCTTTTTCATTGGATATTGAGTTGATGATTATTATAAATTTTCTTTGTTGGATCCGCGAGATGAACATGAACTAAATTCTTCATCTAGGTTTTGGTGATTCAAATTGATTGATTAATTATTTGCAAAGTTTAAGTATTCTAATTGAATTGCATAGTTTGCTTTTGAGTGATTGACCATCATTTAATTGTTTATGCTTCGGGTGAGATCGGAAGATTAACACGTTGCATCCGTATAGATCAATTAGGTTAGACTTTACCGGGAATGAGTAGTCTAATAGTTTATTTGTTTGTGGAATTCTATGATTTAGATTTAATCTACGGAGACGAGAGTCTATGGTTTAAATCGAAGGTTAGAGGATTTCACGAGTAGGTAAATTTTCTAAACAAGCATTAATTAATTAATCAATACGAAGAACCTAATGCCTATTTATCCTCAAATTCTTGAATTAATCTTTTGCAATTGGTATTGCTTCTAAGCTTTATAGTTTGAAATCTTTATATTGCTTTCAATTACATTTTATTTAATTCTAGTACGATCTCCCAAACCAAGTTTAGGATTTAGATTTATTGTTTTTATTGTAACACAACATAAGCCATGTTATGTCTTCCTCGAGATATACGACTTTGGTTGACCTTGCCACACTACATAGGTCTCGTAATATTGCGAGAACCTAGAGGTGCAATTTAGGTTGAACAACCACCAATATGTATTGTTGCATAATCCAAAATAATGGTCAATATTTCTTAGCAGCATAACTAGGGTACCGACCTTTAGATTTAGCTTGTGGTTCGGTATCCAAAACATTTCAAACCATTCAAAAATTCAAGTGTGTGGACATCGTTCAAGGCATCGAACATCGCATCCGAACTATATGTTTTATCTGAGGTTAGGTATTTCCTGTTCTCAGATGTATCCATAAAAATCATGTACTTATTACCTAAATCGACTACTTCGATTGTTGTAGCCAATATTACTTTGTCTTGAAGATAAGATAAATCTCCCACAGCGATAATCGACGATGGATATGTTTCCATAACAATTGCTGAAATTGGATCCCGGAGAATTTCAAATAAATGGCATTAGATTTATAATTCATGTTGCGAAGCCTCATATTTTTTGTTAGTTTCAGAACCTGCACATCCCTCCAAATATAAGAAGAATTGATACTTGCATTCACCACTTCTTGCCTGCTTCGTCTGGGTATGATGGACAATATATGTCTAAAATCATCTCTAAAAATAACCGTTTTACCTCCAAATGATAATTTGAAACCTAAAACTTTTTTGAACCGCATTATATCTCTCAAGGTTCTATCTAGAGCTTCAAAGCAATATCATCGACACCCCATCACATATTATGAGCTTGCATCTAATAAGTAGTTCAACCAATGGAGTTTCTTATTTGATGTTGCACATTAAATCTTCATTGGATTGATCGAACGACAAACCAAGAATGCAGAGTCCTCCCGCCGACAACAACAAAGATGGTATGTCGTTTGAGGTACGTTTAATACAATTAGTCTTGTATACAAACCGAGCTAAGTTGAACACCACCAAGTCCGAACTCGGTTTGTTAAAATTTTAACATGCTCGACTTCGCTCGAGCTCGAATTCGAGCTTTAAATTGAGCTCAAACTCGGCTCGTTGTAAAAAATTTGAGCTCACGAGCAGCTCGAATTCAGTTCGATAATCAATCATCAATAAAATATATTTTATAACTTATTATTAGTTTTTAATTATTTAAATATATAAAATAATTTATTAATTCACATGTTCGCTGAATGGCTCGTTTGAGTTCAAACCGAATATGTTCGTGCAAGCTCACGAGCCGAACATCCCTAAGCTCGAGCTCGACTCGAAAAGCTTTTCGAGCTCGATTAGGCTCATTTACAAAATGAACGAATTTTGAACGAGCTTTTTTCAAGCCGAACTCTGAATAGCTCACGAATGACTTAGTTTGTTTCACCTAAATCTGATATCCTCCATTAACCTTATTACAACAAATAATGTTATCCCCACTTATGATTTCCAGCCCTCAACCATTTGTATACAAATCCATACCCATAATTCTCAACTATCACCACACTGCAACCGTGTAATCTATCTCTTCTACCACCTTTGCCTTCCTCTTCTTCGGCATCATCTTCGCATTCTCTTTCAGGTCGCCCGTTCTAGCAAGCCATTCATCCAGTATGTCCGCGAGCTCATCCATAAATACAATCTCATCATAACCCTAAAAATGGGGATGAGAACATTGATCATAATTTGCAATGTCATTTTTGTGTACGAATCCCTAAATTCCAAGGGGTAGGTCTTCGCCAGCCGACCGCGGGAAAAACCGACGTGAACAATTTTCAGTTGCGATGAGTTCACTTTCAACGCCACCGTCTACGTCTGTATGTGGTGATCTCTGAGCCAAAACATTGTGCATAACATGCTCAGTGCCACTCGATTGAAGGAATTGCGGAATACGTGTAAGCTCTCCAGGGATAGGCTCATCAATCGGCTGAAATCTGAGGTGGCGGCGAACGACGGCACTTTTGGTGTTGTGCAACATGAGATTCGTCGTCTTCTGCATTCTTCTTTCGATGTGTTTTGGAATTGAAATGTGTGAGAAAATGATTTAAAAAATTGACGAATTGATGAAAACTATTGGATCCGATATTGGATGATTATCTCCCAATTCTTAGCCCTTTGTTCTCAAAACAAAGGAAAATGGTTTGGTAAGGATGAAGGGATTCGAAATTTGACTTGAGATTGACTATTATATGGCCTTATTTATTTATTAAAATGACATGGATCTAAATATTTGCCACTTCATACAATCTGATCGTCCTATTCAGACTTCCGTCACCAGAAAAATGGACCAGGCCATAAATTATTACATTATTCAAAGTTTTGGATATTTTTTTTAAATTTTAAAATTAAAACCATAAATTAAAAAAATAAATTAAGCTTCAACTTGACAGCACTTCGCTTGGTTGATATGCAATCCTCATTGAAAAGGTTAATTAATGGTGAATTGATGATTAGAATAAGTGATAATGGAGATAATTGCCCCAAATATTAACATATCTACTTAATTTAACCAATATACTAACATACTACTCTTTTACTCATTTCTAATTAAAATTGTAAAAATATCCTTCATCATAAAAAAAGCGAGCGAGAAGGAGGAGGTTGGTCGTAGGAAAGCAGATGGGAAGGGGATGGAGGGTTGGCCAGGAAAAAGGGAGAGGTTGGCCGTGGGAAAAAGGAGAGGTTGGCCGTAAGCGAGGAGGATGGAGGATGGTTAGCCGTCGGGAAACAGATGGGAAGAGAGGGAGGTTGGCCGCCGAAAAAGGGAGGAAGGGTTGGCCGCTGCGAGAGGAGGAGGATGGTTGTTTGTCGGAAAAAGGGAGATGGAGGGAGGTTGGCCGCCGACAGAGGGAATAGATGGATAGTTGGCTGCCGGGAAAGAGGAAAATGGAAAGTTGGCCGTCGGAAAAAGGGAGAATGTGGGAGGTTGGCCGCCAGGAAAATAGAGAAGGAGGGAGGTTGGCCGCCGAAAAAGAAGGAGTAGGGGAGGGTTGGCCGCTGGGAGGGTTGGCCGGAGAATTAAAGTGATTGTATAAGTTGTGCATGTGAATCCGTGTGTATTTTTATATTTTAAAGGATAAAATTATATAATTGATTAAAAAGAATAACAAACTTAACATATAAAATAAGAAAAATATAATCTTAATACATGTGTTACTTAAAATTTTCGTCCTTAGAATAAACCAGTACATGATCGCATCTCATTAAAGTTCGTATCTCGAGAAAAATCGGGTTGGTTCCATGGTGAGGGGTGTGACGCACATCCCCTCACTATGTCATTCTTCTGAATATTCTTATTTTAATGAATAGTGAGGGGTGTGCATTGCACCCCACTCACCATGGAACCAACAAAAATCGCACTTGAATATCATTTCACCGCTTTGTGTATTTTCACGCATATATGCGGCGACTCAAGTAACAACTTTTGTTGATTTTGGCAAAGCCAATAATTGACGCAGCCGTCCACGTGGCGTCTCCTCAATGGTCCACTTTCCCACCCCTGCTGAATCATATCATTCATATGTCGTGAGACTGCTTTTTCACCCCCAAATTTCTCTCCAGCATTCCGTTGTTTCCCTCATAAATCGAAATCAAATCCCCAATTCTTTGCCCTAATTTTCACAAGTGATTGTAATGATGAATGGTTATGCACATCACGTGGATTCACACGATGAGAATTGCTGGACCGAGTTAATCGATTACAGCAGCCTCTTGGACGACGCCGTCCCGGGACCCGGCCTTTATTGGAACCCTCAGCTACCGGCGCAAAAGTGAGTTCGTCTTGGATTAGTTTTTATGTGACGATGTATTTTGGTTCTTGTGCTTAATCGCAAGGTTTTGATATTTGGATTGACTTTATAATTTGTTTTGTCCCTCATCTCTAGCGATGTGGTTTTTATAGGATTTCATCAATTTCCTTTTTTGGTATGAATTTTGTTTTGCTTCCAGATGTACGCGATTTTCTTGAAAGAATTGGTGGATTTCAGCGTTTTAGGGCTATGTTTAGGATTGAGAGTTCTAAATGGAAATTAGACAGGAACTCGTTTTGTAGATTTATTTCGTTATCGATATTTTCCGTGGAAATCGAAATTTAAGCCAATGCAGCTATTCGAAATATTCTGCAAATCTCGAAAAGTCATATCTAAAGGACTTTTATACGGTTATAAATTGACTCGAGCTGGTTAGAGCGAGATTTGACCTCATGCCTAGCTTTTTCGTAAACACTGAATTTTCCCCAGATGTTAGGCGCTGAAGTAATTGAGAACACTCACTTTTATGGGCAATCCGATCATTTGTGTGCAGCTGGGCAATACACGCCTGTAGAATTCCTCCTCCTAGCATGGTCGAATTCACTCAATATATCCCCCAAACTTTGAAATTGGACCAGGCTCGCAGTCAATTATCCCGAACACCCAGAGCATGTGTGGTACAGGGTTAGCTAAATAGCAAGTCCAACAGCGTAGGAAGAAGTAAATGCCCCCTATGAAATTTTAAGAACTGGACTCGTTGGTTGTTCTTATTAACCAAGGCGTGGTAGTGATATATTAGTCTTTTACTTCATGATATCATTTGGCTACTGTTATGCTTGCTACTGGAATTCTACTGCTAAATATATTACCTCTTTTAAATCTTTCACAATATTTGGTTTTGATATGATTATTTATTTTATTGAAGCGCTTGTGTGGCAACCGATGTGTCTTTTGGTGGAACTACATCACATGTCAGTGACTCTGCAGAAGAGCGAGAAAGCCGAAAAAAGAGGTAATCTTCAATATTATTTCAGTATTTGGGTTCCTGGAGGAACCTATAAAGCTTCTATAATGTGATTCAGCTGAATTCACGAGATTACTAAAAATGATATGGCACCTTTGAGTCATTTCTCACTGTATACTGCATGTATGTGCGGAGGTTGAATTGCTGCATGTAACCATGTCTTGTTGCCTTAAGCAGCTCTGTGTTGTTCAAAACCTGAAGCACATCTAATATATTCCGGTTTTATAGTATCACCAACATTTCAAGTTAAAGGCTAACGTTTTGCTTCGTGCAGTTCCTTAAATGTATGAAATGACTATTTTGTTAGCCTTCTTTTCTTCACAAGGTTTTAACAAATGTACATGTACTTGATAATGGAAGCTTGGTTGTGTTTTTATGTTATTTTCCTATTTGCTATTGCAAATGTATTTCAACTTGTTCTTTAACAACACCTTATCAGAGTTGGAAATGATAACCAACATCGTTGTAGATAAATGCTTTGGCACAATTTTTTAATTCAAACGAAGTCAACGAAATCTCTAGACTTTGTCGCACGCATTCTACAGGGGACGCAGTGATCAATGTGGTGGAACAGGAAATAAAGCATGCCGTGAGAGAATGAGGAGAGAAAAATTGAACGACAGGTAGTATTTACGATTTACTGAAAGAAGTGGGAGATCTTGGTAGTGCATTACATGAAGGGCACGATAGAGTGTTTCAAATAAAGAACTATTATGGCCTTGATGCAGGTTTACAGAGTTGTCTGCTACTCTAGAACCCGGAAGACCTGCCAAAACCGACAAACTGGCCATACTAGGTGATGCCATCAGAGTTCTAAACCAGCTAAAAACTGAATCGGAGGAGTATAAAGAGATGAACGAGAAGCTTTTAGAAGAGATCAAAACTTTGAAGGTCAGACATCACCTACACATTGGAAATACCTAACCTCACATTATCATATTTTGAGTCAGTAGACATATAACTATATTTCAAAACAGGCTGAGAAAAACGAACTCCGTGAAGAGAAGCTGGTGCTCAAGACAGATAAAGAGAGGATGGAGCAGCAACTGAAAAGCATGGCCGTTCCCCCTACTGGGTTCATGCCTGCACATCCACCGGTATACCCGGCTGCCCAAAACAAGATGCCGATGTTCCCTGGCTACAGTCTCGTCCCAATGTGGCAGTATCTACCACCGTCTGCTCGTGATACGTCTCAAGATCATGAGCTCAGGCCTCCTGCTGCTTGATTTTTGCATGCATTGATGCTCCTTAAGCTTGATCATGCAGTTGAGAATTGTTCTGCATGACATGCTTGTAAATATGAAATATCCGCCAATTGATTTTATCTTGGTTTAGATCTTTTTCTTCTAATGTATTTTGAACAAAATTTTGAGTACTGTATAAGTTGAAAGAATTCGATTTGAGGGAAAATGGATTATTACGTTTTGTTGCTGCGTCTCATTTTCATGTTCTTTCATATTTATATGATAACCTCTTGCTGCTTCCCAGAAAATGAGGACCGAGCTTGCTAATACTTCGCTGGACTCGACTCATTTAACTTAAAAACATTGGGGTTTTATGTACAAATAATATCTCTTTGATTCAGTTTGAACTAGATTCCTCAACTGCAAAAAACTAGCAACTCCAGACTGTACGGACCTATGAAGGAGCTATTGTCTGAAGAGAATCAGGCGATCTACAGGGAAGTGATCGGAGAAGAAATTGTTTCGTATCGATACACCAAACTTTGTGCCATTTCGAGCTGTTTTGTTTCCATTCAGATTTGTTTGTGTTTATGAGCTACTCGAATCTCGAGTCAATAAAAACTCATTCAAACTTACTTCCCACCTTAGTCCACTAGCGACCACATCCAGAGATTTATTGAAACAGTAAATCGATCTATTTAGTGCTCCCGCGGCTAACTGGGGGGACTATTTTTTCTGTTTTCTTGCTCCTAATCCTCCACACCCTCAAGATCTGCCTCAAATTTGCAGGTTTATTTACTCGAACAATCTAGAAACTTCTTTTCTCAATTCTTAAGTATTTGATGTTAGAAATTATCTTTAACTAGAGTAATGTCGTGGATAACAATCCTTTCAAGTTCGTATAAACACGACTTCAACAAAAAGACTTCATCTCATATCCACATGAGGCGGCGCCCACCACTTCCGATCACATCTTTTATTTTCTTCGACCCTTCAAAATAATATAAAAACAAAAAACAAAAAGCTTTATAGAAAAAATCCAAGTAGTGAACCATATGCTGCCACCGGAGCCAACCATCAATCATTTCCGAAATTAAAATTCTTCTGCTTTTGCAACTATTTCCTACTTCCCCACCAAAAACCGTTACAAAATCCTACTTTCGCCGGAAAAATGGTAGTTCAAGCAGTAGTGAAGAAGTCCAAGCTTCCTCCAATCCAAACTACGATCGGAAGAGCGAGCTGCAGGCCTTCGATGACACGAAAGCTGGCGTGAAAGGACTAGTCGACGCCGGAATCACCAAGTTGCCCAGAATCTTCCTGCATCCGCCGGAAAATTTAAAAGATATTCAGACACCGGCCGGAACCCAGTTCGATTTTCCGGTGATAGATCTCGAGAGCTTAGACATGGATCGTAGCGCTCGCCAGAGAGTTGTGGACGGAGTTCGAGAAGCGGAGGAGACGTGGGGTTTCTTCCAAGTGGTGAATCATGGGATTCCGGTAAGAATTTTGGAGGATATGTTGGATGGAGTTCGTGGATTCATGGAGCAGGATGCGGAAATCAAGAAGCAGTATTACACCAGAGATTTCATGAAGAAGTTTCGATTTAACAGTAATTTCGATCTGTTTAGTGCTCCGGCAGCCAACTGGGGAGACTCTTTTTATTGTGTTCTTGCTCCAAATCCTCCACACGCTCAAGAACTTCCTCAAGTTTGCAGGTATATTTACCCAACAATCTAGAATCCTCTTTTCCTCAATTCTTGATTAGTTTTGTATTAAGTGGAGTAATGTTATGTATAATGTTGAGTTATGGAGATCGAAAGTACTCAACAGCGAGCAGCCCCCAACCTGGTTTAGTAATTAGGGTGTTCTAGTCAGTTTCGGTAGAATAATAATTAGAGCTATTTTTTTATATTAAAAACAGTTGAGTAATTAATTGTATCTAAAAATAATAGCAAAAAATCTTTGGATTAACAGTGCCCCAGACGTAGGCACGTAGTGACGAACTATTGTGTGTTTCTTTTTTATTTCATAACTTTTTTGTGATTTATTTCGTAACAGACAATGGGAAAGCATTAGTGGTTTTTCCTAAAATAAACTGGTTGCAATGGAGATTTACACCTCGTGATAAAGATTGGATGATTCTGTTTTAGGGACATCATGATAGAGTACTCGAAGCAAGTGATGGGATTTGGAAGATGTTTGTTTGAGTTGCTGTCTGAAGGTCTTGGGCTGAGCACAAATCATCTCCTAGAAATGGAATGTGCAGATGCACTTTCACTCATCTGTCATTATTATCCGGCATGTCCCGAGCCCGATCTCACATTAGGCACAACGGGCATTCAGACAACGACTTTGCTACCGTGCTTCTGCAGGACAACCTCGGAGGACTCCAAGTGAGGCATCAGAACCAGTGGGTGGATGTTCCTCCGCACGAGGAGCCTTGGTTGTCAACATTGGAGATCTTCTTCAAGTAAGCATATGAATTCATCATTTTAAGGGGCGTTTATTATTGATGATGATAATATATATGATTGAGTATTTTATCTTCAGCTGGTGACAAACGACAAGTACAAAAGCGTGGAGCACAGAGTTTTGTCAAGCAAGGCCGGGCCAAGATTATCCGTTGCCAGCTTCTTTGGGAGGGACTCTGGCCCGAGCTCAGTGGTTCATGCCCGATTAAGGAGCTGTTGTCGGAGAAGAACCCTCCAAAGTATCGCGGCACCACAGCGGAAGAGTATAGTAACTACTTCTGCAACAAGGGCCTTGATGGCACCTCTGCCTTGCTGCATTTCCAACTGCAAGGTTAGCCTTTTGGAGTTGAAATCTGCACCACTCTTCACCTATAGCTTAATTTATCCTGTCTTGTAATGAATGTTTGCAATGACTATAAATGTAATTAGAGCTTGAATTTTCATCAAACTATTGAGCTCTTCATTGTTTTGAGTTCAAATTGTAGCTGTTTATTTAAATGGTATCTGTTTGCTGTTATCTGAATCGAACAGAATCAATACACTAAAATGTTCTCTAAAGAAATAATTTTTTTCTCTGTCTCCAAGCAATCACTTGTCTCCGTCTGCTTCTACCCATTAAAGGAAAACTGTTTACAGATCAAAACTAGTCGACGATAAAATTTCCAATCAATAACAAAAAAAAACTCAAACAATGCTATCCAAGCGGTAGTGAAGAATCCAAGCTTCCTCCTACGATCGGAAGAGCGAACTACGCGTCTCCGACGCCGCAAAAGCCGGCGTCAAAGGACTAGTCGACGCCGAAATCACCAAGCTGCCCAGAATCTTCCTTCACCCACCGGAAAATTTGAAAGATATCCGGACACCAGCCGTGACCCACTTCGATTTTCCGGTGATAGATCTGGAGGGCTTCGAGAAGAATCCTAGTACACGGGCGGAGATCGTGGACAGGCGAGATGCGGGGAGGCGTGGGGCTTTATGCAGGTGGTGAATCATGGAATTCTAGAGGGTATGCTGGAAGGAGTTGGTAGATTCATGGCGCAACATGTGGAGATGAAGAAGCAGTATTACACCAGAGATTTGGCCAAGAGGCAAGTGTCGGTTAACACCAATTTCGATCCCACAGCTACTTGGAGAGGGAATCTTTTTACTGTGTCGCTGCTCCAAATCCTCCACAACCTCAAGAATTGCCTCAAGTTTGCAGGTAGATTCGTTTTTTTCTTTCAAAAAATGTAAAAATAAAAAATAAAAATAAAAAAAATTGATGATTTTGATTCTTCACTTCTTTTAAATTGTTGCAACAATAGGACTACTTTCTAATTTGTCGTAAAATAGGCATTCCCAAGTTTTATTTTATCTCCTATAAGTTATTTTTGCGCCATTGTTAAATCATATTTGTCCCACATACCGATAGCACGGAAACTGTTGGAGTTGCTTTATCTTGCTTTTGTTCTTCACTCTCTTTAGGATTAATAATTTATTAATCACAATTAAAATATAATTGAACTCAGAGTGTGCCTAGCTATATACATGTGCTGGGGAAACTTCTAGAAGCAAAACATGCCTGCAAGTTCTCTGCTGTCGACCACTAGAGTCTAGAGCTCCATGCAAGGGCGGAACATCAACCCACCAAAGAACTTGAAGCCCTCCTATGGTGTCTTGGAGCAGCACGATCAGGAAGCGTGTGCCTGCCCGCTCCCAGAGTTTTCTGCGCCTCTGGGCAGGCCGGGTAGTAGTGGGATACCATCGCGTGCCCCTCCGAACATTCCAGCTCGTTGAGGTGGTCTAATACAAATATTATAAAATTAAGATGATGTTTATTTTATATTTGGTAAGTCTTGAAAATGGGGGCCTCGAGGTATATGTCAGTCATATGAAAAAAATCTAATTTCATGATCGTATTAGGTGAATGACGAGAGTTCCAACTTCCAAATCACAATTCCTCTACGGCTTTACCCAAGGCAAAAGATAAACACATTGCGCCCTAACCTTTGCTTTATGTTTGCCTTATTAAAATAATTAATAACGTTATTTATAAATTATGATTTAGGTCTTAATAAAAACTAAGTAAATATAATTACGAGCTGTGTGGATACGTCTGCACCCAAATTTTGGTCAAATAACTAGCATTAAATATTGAAATGTCATCACTACATGCATGCGCGATATCCAACTACTTCGCGGCTTCGCCAAAGTTACTGAAACTTGTTCAAACTTTTTGAAGGAAAACTAAGGATTAGCACTTCAATTAATCCTTCTTTGTTGAAAGCATAACGATCTAGAGAATACTCATAGCGTATTAATTACTACAAATTGAAGTTGAAAATTTTATACACCCTAATTAAAAAATAACCAACACTAGTAATCAATAATTAATTAAGAATTTGTAAATTAATGAAAGAAAATTAATTATTGACCCTAATCAACAAGTACAAACAAAACTTAAATGCAATATTTTTTTTTTAAAGTGAGAAATAAACTAGAAAATAAATAGTGGGATACCATATCGGGAAATAGAAAATCCCAATGGCAAAATCTAACCATATTCAAGCCAGTTAGGCCACTCGAGACCGACTCCAAAACTAGAATAATTAAAATAAGAAATCAAATTTAATGGTATCATCTGTGATTAATTCCTGAAATTGTAACCGATATAAATTCATAAATTTCATAAAAGATCACAGTCGAGACAACATCGTCCAAAAAACAAAAAAGACGAAAAGAAATTGCACACTCTAGTGCTGCTAATGATGCAATACAGCCTTACAAAAACTGGTTCCAGTACTCCTTAACCAGATTGTCGACGCAAATTAATGAAGCAACCAAAACCAATCACTGTTGTTTGTCCTCTAGTTAGTTTTCGCCTTAGGAACCTTCCTCTTCGAAGATCTCCGAGGCATTGAGTTTGTCATGCCGATGAAGAAGAGCAGGGCCCCGAGCAGCGCCAAGTTCTGGTAAAAAAGTTGAAGTGAGTTGTGAGCAACTGCAGCATGATTAATAGTAATGTGGTAATGCGCACCTGAGTGAACTTGACGAAGAGCTGAGCAAACTCCTTCTTATCGGCATCGTAGTTGTAGAAGTCATACAAGATAGGAGCTGAAATAGCTTGATGGAGCAGCTGAGGATACAAAAGAATTTGTAGGTAACAATGATCGAGGTCAGACATATTAATGGAAGAAGGATTAGTACAGCGCGGATACCAGAATCACGGCTCCAAGAGAGCTGCTGAAGACGAACAAAAGGCTACCAAGCGACTTCATGATGATAGCTCCCAATATCACATGTTTCATCTGAAATAACCAATTTCCTCAATCTATAAACTTACGCCAGCACATATATGTGGTGCGTGTGAAATAAGAATGTGAATTGGCTGGGCAAGGAGGAGAAAGATTTGAAGGCTTTCCTTACTTCTATATGGGGAATTTCAAATCCAGTTTGATTAGCAACGTGTTTTGAGAAAACACTGAATTTTGGCTTTAATTGCCTTGCTGCTGGTCCGCCATCATCACCGAATTCATTGAACCTGCAAAAGTTTATTGTGGCTTCCATAAGAAGGTGCACTATACATTCATGCACGTATGGCTGGAAAGATTCATAGCCACATACCCAGCCTATTGAGGGTGCTATACATGAAAAGAATGAACAGTAATTATTATGCCAATTGCCATTTCAGACTAGATGAAGTTTTATTCAAATCAACATATATGGAAAACACACAATGAGAAATCAACAGACATGTGACCTCACGAGTTAATATTGTATAGCATTTAGAATGTTTATAAGGTATAAAAGTTAAAGAATCATCACAGAGATAGTAATCATAAAAGCACCTCCATCAAAAATCCGTTAACATTCTGACAACCGAGAATTTTTAGGAGCATAAACTGTTGCCCCTGAACTAAAAAGAATGGCAAAATTCAATCTTTCAATTAGGTATATCAGAAGTCCATCAAAGCACCATCACAGCATAAATCCAAGAAACTTACAAAATCAGCTAACCCTTTTCACATTACCATCACAAACATGCAACACATATAAAAAGCAGCATAAGATCCAAATCAACAGAAATAACAAAACCCCAGTTGCAACATAAACAACATAGATATTGGACGCATTGAACCAAAGCCTCAAACGCAATTTCGTTAACCAAACCTTATCTTTCGGCTTCTTGAAAAAGAGCAATGTCTTGAATCACCTAAATTAGCTCTACAAAAGTTATAATTCAGTAGTAGCTTCGATTATTGATCCTCACAAAGATGAGAGATCATTAACCTCCAAAAGCAAGGTAGCATTGCTGATCTAATCACAGTGACAATAATACCACATTTACTTAGAACTTTCCTCAGTTATTATCAATTTAGTTTACTCTTTCTTAATCAACAAAACATTAAAATCGATACTACATATATCGAATTCACACAAGGAAAGAAATCTGAACAATAAAACAATTCAGAATCCCAATCTTCTAATTGACTCATAGAATATCTATCCAACTCGAAAACATTATTTAATCACCAAGTAACCAAAAATATAAGATCAGAGAACTTAAATATGAAGTCTTCAACACACAATCTGATGACCTTTTCATCAGATCCAACAGCGCAGAGTCACTCCAAATCACAATTAGAAGATGAAAACAAGCTAAACCGAGCTCGAAATTACTTCACACTTCAACAAACTCCACTTAAAAAGACTAATAACCCATGAGCGAAACAAATCAGGAAACTGCGCGCACATATAAGATGAGAGGCGAAAGCAAGTAAAACACACGAGGGGTGAAAGTAGCGCAGATCTATGTGAGAGGCAGAGGTCTTACTCTTGGTAAGCGGAGAGGACGAAGACAGAGACGAACAGGAGTCTACCGAGGAAAGAAATGAACGCCATTCTCTCTCTCTCTCTCTCTCTAGATGATTAACTGAGTATGTTTCTCTAGATTTGGGGAGTGAAAAAAGGACAAAGATTCAAAAGGCCGTCTTGAAGGGGGTGGACCCTGGAGTATAAGAGATTCTAGTGGCCCCTATGGAAAAGCTTGTTGTTTGAATTGCAAATTTTGAAAGAAAAAAAAACATACCAATCTTTCTCGCGAACAAATGTAATCCATCTTGCACATCTAAAATGACATGTATTATTTTTTGAGTTCTTCCATTCAAAATAATTTATTTTATTTTTAAAAAATAATTATCTCTTCAAAAATTATAGGATCTATCTATTTTTTATCACTTTAATCACTTTATATCATTATCTTAAATAATCGTGTCGAAAAGAAATGAATTGTTTTGGATGAGACGGAAGAAGTATTAATTTTTCTTCAATTTCATTTTATTCAATAAAAATTAAAAAATCTATTTACTCTTTTGGTTTTAAATATTGAGCCATATTGACACCATTCAAATCTCGAATGAATATATATAACATGGCTTTCCGATTAGATCAACAAATTCCATAATTAACTCTGTAGATGATATCTTACACAGTAAAATAAAATATCTTATTATTCTTGGGCTTGTTAAATAAAATAATGTCTTTACTATTCATCTTCAATAAATTAGTTGATAATATTTAATTTTTAGCATGTATTCCACTCTGAGTTACTTTGAACACCTAATTTTGTCAAAATCAGATGGCTTAATGAAGATTGCCCACTCGCGCGAGTATCATAAGGTCAGAATTACAGCACTTTTTTCTGACGTGGAGTTATATTAGTGGGCCACGCCTGTGCAACCAATAAGAATGCTCTCGTGATGTGTCTAGGTAAACACGTGCCCGGCTGTGGATGCGAGTTTGTTCCACAGCCTTGAAAGAATGTGTAGATGTCTTATGCAGAAAGTTTATTTAATCTTTTATTGAATAATGGTATGAAATTTATCCAATAAAAATAGAAATAATATATGCCTACATAAAATATATATACATAAATACTCCTTTAAATTGAGCCGCATTTAAGCCGATCACGTCATTATTTAAATTATGACATGTCTCTTATAGTCCTATTATTATTTTAGGAAAGAAATCAATTAGTGGATCCTATAAAATCGTTTATTCCATGAATAGATATGCATCAAAACCATTGAAATCTACAATCATGTATTCAAATTTTATTTTTTCATTCAAAAAATTTAATTAACCACGATACGTTGATATGCTTCCACAATTTCATCAATGTTATATCAATTCAGTATCACTTTATGCCATAAATCTTTATGGGAAAACAAACCGACATCATTAGTTTAATATACTAGTTATTCACCCGTGCGATGCACGGGAAAGTTGCATTTATTCTTTAATTTTTTTAATATATTATTATTAATAATATTATAATTTGTGAATTTATAACAATATATGAAAATTTATTTGAAATTCATTTAGATGTATGATGATATTTTTGTTTAAAAATTGGGTTAGAAAGATTTTTTATTGTACTACATTTGGTTAGCAAAATGTGATAGTTGTATGTGTAAATAAGTTTTAATTCAATTTATCATTGCTTGTGATATATTGATAATAAATAAATAATATGAACTAAGCAATAATAAGCAAATCAAATTATTAATCCAAAAAAAATTAAAACTTGAATACAAATTTCTAAAACTATAAATTTTGAAACACTTCGTTATATACAATGTTGGTTGTACATACACTATTGTTATCATCTTTATCGCATATCAAGATTTTGATATCACTAAAACTTCGTACTCTTGAAATAGCAACACAAAGCTGATCATGAGAGAAAACTGATTTCTTAAGAAAAAATCCGAAGTATAATAGTGATTGTTCTTTACTTTTGTTGATAGTCATTTCATACGAAACAATAAGAGAGAATTATCTCTATTTGAACTTGAAAGAGAGGCGATGATTTGGATTAAGTGACATTCTCGGAATCAACACCTTTAGGCTAAAATCATTTATTGTCAAAATGTTAGCCTTTAATACATGGTTTCCAAAGCCCCTGATCACCAAACATGTTGCATAACCCAATCAAATGGTCAATATTTATTTGCAGTATAATCGGGGTACTGAACCTTAGATTTAACTCGTGGTTCGACAATCCGGATCATTTCAAACCATTTAAAATTTGTGTGCATGGACATCGTTCAGAAAATCAAGCATCGCAGATTATTTCAAACCATTTAAAAATTTGTGTGCATGGACATCGTTAAAAAAATCAAGCATCACATCCGAACTGCATGTTTTGTCTGAGCTTAAATATTCTATGCTCTAAGATGTATTCATGAAAATAATGTACTAATTAAACGAATTGACTACATCGAATGTTGAGGCAATATTATTCTAACTTGAAGATAAGCTAAATCATATGGAGCGGTTATCAAGATATGTTCCTTTAACTATTGTTGAATTTTATCCATAAAGAATTTCAAATGAATGTCATTTGGTACGATAATATTTGCATGTTCGTCCTTAGCACCATCGATATAACATCGCTTTGCTTCATTACGTAATTATTTATTTAAGTATGAATCATTTTTCAGTTGTATTCATCTAATCTTAAAGGATGAGAGACTAAAGTTTTGATCTCAGTTCTTCATTCCCAACTAAAAATAAAAGAAAACAAAAATCATACTAATTATATATTTGTTTGGTATGACACATTAATTATAATTTCATCAATTCAATAACATTGGGTTGTGCAACAGTTCGATTCATTAATAATAATAATAATAATAATAATAATAATAATAATAATAATAATAATAATAATAATAATAATAATAATAATAATAATAATCAATTTTCTAATAAAAGTCGTTCAACACACAATCCTTTTTTTTCCTAAATAAAAATAAATAAACCAAATACTCTACACTCTTTTATTTAAATAAAAATTTTATATGTATATATAACTATACGATATTACTTAGCAAAAAAAATTAAAATGCAAAAAGACTGTATAAACCATTATGCGAACAAATTTATTCATTGTATTCTATTTTGTCAATACTAAGCAGTTGTGAAAACAAATCTTTAGTTATTTGCAATCTTTCAAAACAACTTCTCTTCACTTATTTAAATTCAGAAAAAGCCTCCCTCGTTTATATAAAATATTTGGTGTTAATTGATGTCTTACTCCAACAAACAATTAACGGTAAATCAAAGATACGGTCCTTGTAAACTTAAACATCAAAACTAAGTAATTTATATATATGAAATAATATAATGTGATACATTTTATTCTATTTCTATTATTATATGTGAATCATGATTTTCATTTTAAACATTAGTAAACAATTAAACACCAAAAATCAAGTTATGCTTTATTTTGTCTTGAAAATTTGATTGAGAAATCATAGTGAAGAAAAAAACGTAATATGCTTTTAGCCAACGACACAAAATCGCTCGCCACTATATAACCAAAATTCATAAAAATATTATCTTTAAATTATCATATTCATTTATTTTTTCATCTCAATAACAAAATAAATAGGTAAATAGATAAAAAGATGCACTCTTTCGCGTTGCTCTCGTCTTTTGAGAAAATAATATATCTGCTATCTTCTTGACGATCATCAGTCTTTCGTTTTTATACCTAATGACTCTTTAATTGTGGTTTTTTCCCATTCTCTTATTTCTCCTACCCTTTAAATTGGTGAATCTCTTATATTATAATTTTTATTTAAACAATAATAAACATTAAATATCACTCCAAGCAAGAAAAAATAAGTATTTCTATTAATTTTAATTTCAGTAATCTAGATAGAATATAACATCAATCTATATAATCTTAAACATCCAATGTATAAATTGTATTTTTTTAAAGAAAAAGAGTCGATGACCCAAAATAGCACAATGGGTCAGTAACACACTTATTTAAAAGAGTATATAACAGTTGTATAACATACATTGTAGGTTGAACGAAGAGAATACATGATATATATATATATATACAGGGGCGGATCCAGAAGTTGATGATGGGGTGGGCTGAAAAATAAGTACTTCGGTATATTAAATATCATAAATGCTAAAATATTTCTATGTTTTATAAGTTGTCTTGCGAGATTTCAATACCCAAAATCCATCAATAATTGAGTTTATATCTATATTTTTAATAAAATTTCTTTCAATATAAATCCTTATTTAGCGTAAACTTTAGGGAATCCATCCGTCAAACCACTGGTAAAATTTGGCTGTGATTGAATTTGAACTTGACAGCTTCGAATGGGCAAGAGCAACATTAGCAAACACTAGAGCAGATGCAGCGTTCAGGAAGAATATGACACCTTTATTTAGCTAATTTTCTCGACTCGTATGAACCTTTGAGAATGCAGATAAATAGTGTATTCTAAAAGCACCAATATATGTCACTGAAAACAGTAGGCACGCAACAATAAGGAGACACAAAATTTTAGCGTGAAAAATCTCTCAAAACGAAAGAGAGAAAAAATTCACGGGACTACTAGAGCCTCTTAAATCCACTATCATCAACAATGGAGCAGTACACAATCTTCTCTAGATTATAGTAGAGGCGTACAAAACATCATACACTCGAAAATAAACACATCAAGATGTATGGAATCAAAATCGAACAAAGATCAAGAAAAATATCATCAGAAATTCTTATCTGTTCAGATCAACAAAACCCGACCTTCGAACCTCAAAATTCGATCTCCATCGTCCAAAACGTTGACCCAGATGCTGTGAAACCGCTGTCCAAAAATAAAGGTGATCTAACGGTTCAATCTCCAGAAAATGGAATTTTTCTGAAACTGCGCGCTGAAAATCCGAGATGAGAAAAAAAAGGCTACGGATTTTTCTGTTTTGGCTGCTCCAATTTCTCCCTTCAACAATTGTGGCCGACCATTTTCACTCTTATAACCTTCTCATGAGCTCATGTGCTTTTCTCATAGGTAAAAATATAAGAAAATTCAACAATAATAAATTTGTTTT